>PVIH01013621.1:37534-57782 GCA_004025045.1 Sigmodon hispidus | reverse complement strand
TTCCTATCATATATCCATGTAGGACATTTCATAAGCAATAGGTACAGAGGTAATCAGTCATTCCAAAGTCTAGTCCTATCTTGCAGCCAGCCTTACCTTTGAGACTGGCAGTGTTGGTGGTGCCTCTGTCATTATCATCTTCTGAACTTTGTCCATATCACCATCTCTCTGTGGGTTTGCTGACCCCTGTGACTGCTGAATCTTGTTTTCCTCCTGTCAATATCACCTGCTCTAGGTGATATATAACTCAGCGCATAGAAAAACATTTAGCAACATGTTCTTATGGAATCATTCATAATGTGTACCTGCACATTTCTTTTTCTAACATGAAGCACAAATGTGACCTTATAGTATAGAAGATAATTGTATCCATTTCCATCCATTCTTCCTCCATCTTAAAAACCTGTCATTTTACCATGAAATGAATGTCTTTTTCCAGATAAATGAAAGACAAAGACTTTGGCACACAAACATTTGTATTTTAATATATTAATAACAGCCTTATTAAGATTCAGTATTAACATTTTCAGAAGATAATTAACTACCATTAGAAAGAAAACTCCAGTAAGAATTCAATACAGTTTTTTGTGTTTGCCCTGTAAAGACATTAAATTGATGGACAGATATAATCATTTGTTATTTTAATGCTTTTTTGCTTAAAGTTTCTTTTCTCTAAGACATTGGCTTATGGATGTAGATTTTACATACAAATCATAATTTATAGGTAAGTGCTGCCCCCACTAAAAAACTTGATTTAAAATATTATGAGATTAGAGCTTTTTCTGCTCCCATAGACTCAATCCCTTAGTCTTATCCATAGCACTACACCAGATTGCCAGCTACAACCTCCCTTCTCTTTTGCAGACATCTCCTGTGAATCCTACAGACCATCTCTTCTAACCTCACCTCACCCCCATGCTTGTTGCAGTATCCAAGCCTTCAACTCCAGCAGGCACTTCTTGCTCAACCATAGGCTGGCTGTACCTGGTAGAAAACCAGGTAGATTTCCCATAGACCTCTTCCCCCTGCCTCTCTGCTTCCCTAGACCCCATCTCTCAGTCTTGTCCCTAGTGTTGTAACAGATCACCAGTAGCAGATTCCTCCCTATGATGACATTCTCTGTGGATCACACATACCACCATGCTCTAATTGCCTCCTCCTCATTGTATCCAGCCTCTAACACAGAAGATGTTTCCTGAGAATATACCACCTGAGCAGCCCAGAAAAACAGGCAACACCCAGCAATTACACTCTCTGAAAATCCAGAGAGAAAACAGAAACCAGAAAATAAAACATGCAATAATCACTGCCTAGAGTTATAAACATCTCAAACATAGATGTGTAGATGCCAGCATAAGAATATAATTGATAATATCGAGGACCATAGGGCCCTTGATGAAGGCCAGCTATCTTACCACAGCAGGCCTTGGATATACCAGTCAAACAAAGCACAAGAAAAAGACTTTAAATATAATTATATGATGGTAATAGAGGCCCTGAAAGAGAAAGTAAATAAATTCTTTAAAGAAATTCAGGAAAACACAAACAATTGGAAGAAATAAATTAATCTCATAAAGAAAGACAAAAAAAATACAAACCAACAGTTGAAGAAAATTAATAAAACTGTTCAATTTCTAAAAATGGAAAGAGAAGCAATAAAAAAACACAAACTGGGGCATCCTTAAAATGAAAAATTAATGAACTCACACAGTGACTACAGAGGTAAGCTTCATCATTAGAATACAAGCATGGAATATAAAATGTCTCTTAGGTATTGAAGATACAACAGAAGAAATTGATACATCAGTCAAATAAAATGTTAAATCTAAAAAGTATTCTGATATGCTACATGGGGGAAATGCGGGACACTATGAAAAGACCAAGAACAAAAATAACAGAAATAAGGAGGAAGAAAAATCCCCACTTAAAAGCTCAGAAAACATTATTAACAAAATCATAGGTGAATTTTTTTTCTAACATAAAAAGGAGGGACCTACTGAGGTATAAGAAGTATACAAAATACCCAAAAGATTGGACTAGAAAAGAAAGTCCTTCACTGCATAATAATCAAATCATTACAAATACAGAACAATGAAAGAATTCTAAAAGCTGCAAGGTAAATGTATCAAGTAACATATAAAGGCATACCCTATTAGGATAAACATGATTTTTCAATGGAGATTCTAAAAATCAGAATGGCTTGAATAGATATGCTACAGACTCTAAGATGCCACAATGCCAGCTCAGACTACTATATCCAGCAAAACTTTTTTTTCTTCTTTTTTTATTTTGTAATTATCAAAAAAACAGTAAAATGAATTTAAAATGCTGAAAAGTTAACAATAGCTATAAAGAGGATATAAATCATAAGCATGACTTATCAAGGGTGATAATGCAAACAGGATTGCTACACATATATTTACTTTGTGTTCAGCTTTCCCTCTGAATTTTTTTTCCATCCCTGTATATGCTTATTCAAGGTCCCTTCCCCCTCCTACCACATCAGGTCATTTTTCTTCTCCGCAACTCCCCATCCCCTCCCTGGGCAGGGAGCAGACAGTCCTATGGTCTCACTGACCCAATAATATTTGGATCAATCTCCACTCCTGGCCAAATCCAGTTTTGTCCCCCCTCCCTCAAGAGTGAGTCAGGTGTTCCTATAGTTGGAGTGGGATCCGAAGGGTCAGTCCAGGGTGTTTCTGATCCCAAGCTGTTCAGTGGTTGTGGTTTGCAGCTTGGGCATGCTTGGCTTTTTTTCTTGTTTGTTTGTTTAGAGACCACTAATGAGTGAGTACATCCCCTCTTTATCTTTCTGAGATTGTGATACCTCGCTCAGGAGGATATTCTCCAAATCCATCCATTCCAGCAAAACTTTCAATCACTGTAGTTGGAGAAAATAAGATATTCCATTAAAATCATATTTAAATCATATCTAAATCATATCTATCTACAAATACTGTCCTACAGGAGGTGCTAGAAAATAATCTCCAACCTAAGGAGTTGAACTACACTCATGAAAGCCCAATAAATAATCTCACATCAGGAAAACCAAAAGAAGGGACACACACACCCACGCACACCACATACACCATCACCACCACCACCACTACCACCAATAACAACAAATAGCAGGCATATTGGTTTTTTTATTGCTGTTGTTATAAATTATTAGACAGTAGCTTAAAACAATAAAAATTGTTCTCAGGAACACCTAAAACACACTTTAAAATCATATTTTTATTAATCACTTGAGAATATAAAACAATGTATTTTGTCTACCTTCTCCATCCTTATCTCTCTTCTCACAGAACTCCGTGTTATTGTCATCTCCTTTTGCTCTTCCTCCCCTTGCCCCTCCCCCTCTCTTTCCTTTGCTTCTTATTTTCCACGTTGCACCCAGTTTGTGATGTCTACTCCTGGGAGTGGGGCTTGCCCTAGATTGTCGTCACATCTCTCCATCTCCTAGAAGCTATCAGATGGCAATGGTGCCTTAGCTAACAGTGGAGTTTTGTGCCCAACTCTTCCTGTATGATGTAATTTTGTCTGGCCTGGGCTCGTATAAGACTTATACTTATTCAGATTCATGGAAATGCCTATTCCTACCAAATTGAGCTAGATATTTATTTGATTAAAAGACTTTTTTTGTAAACTGTCCCCCCAGGCATTATTGTTTCCCTTTTATATTTCATTTTGTTTTATCTTGACTTTCCAAGTCTTGAAAGAAGGTCTTGCCTTGTCTCGATACACTGAAGTTAAAGAAACATTCCCAAATCTCTTTAAGTGTGCTTGAGTTATTCAGGTTCCATCCAGGTTTAGCACTAGGATGAGAGCATAAAGATGCTAGATCTCCAAGACAGAACTTCCAAAATCTCAGTGATGGTTGTTGGTATGGTTTTCACCAGGCCTGTCCTTACTAGAAGACTTGGTTTTTCTGAGAAACAAAAACGGAATCATTCCTCAGAAAGCCCTTAAGTGCAGCAGTCATGTCCAAATGCTTCTGACCTCAACTGACCTGTCTCCCTCTTCCTTACCAAGTGTCCACAGTAACCTGTGTGGCAGTTTCAGCATCTGAGCTCAATGGATATGGGAAAATAAAATGATAAGCAATGAAGCACAAGTTTAGAATAAATAAAGCAATGTTTTCCCTCATTTGCAGATCCTGACCTACAGCTTATAAATGTATAGATGTAACAGTTGTATGTATAGATAATGTCTAAATAAAAAACATTTGGAAAGCACTTGAATAATATCCACTTATGAGTGAGTATTTCTGGGTCTGGGTGACCTGACTCAGGATGTTTTTTTCTAGTTCCATCCATTTGCCTGCAAATTACAAGATGTCATTTTCTTTCTTTCTGAAATCAAGGATAGTGATGCCTTCACAAGTTTCTTTATTGCATAAGATTGTTTTGGCAACTCTGTTTTTTTTTATAGGAAGTTGAGTATTTTTCTTTTGAGTTCTGTGAAAAATTGTGATGGGATTTTGGTGAGGATTGCATTGAATCTGTAGGTGGCTACTCTAAAACTGTATATGTATATTTATACAAATGATTGCATGTATTATAAGTGTTTTCTTAGATAGTAGTATGATTCCTGGTCACTTTTACAGACATACATACTGTTATTTTACCTTTCCCTCCTTCTGTATTCTTCAGTGTCTCTCAAGAGTCCCTTTGTCCCATTTACCTGCTCAGATGACTTTTATCTCACTATACTCTTCTTGATTGCTCTCCACCCCTCACCCCTGGAAATGGTCTTGTTTTACTGTCCTAATTTCTGTTGTTAGCCTAGGATATTTCTCACATTTGAGGATTTGGATCTAGGATCTTCCATTGAGTGGGAACATGTGACATTTGTATTTTTTGATTCTGGGTTACCTCATTCAGGCATATCTTTTTTTATTCATGGTGTTTCTTCACAGAAGTATAAAATGTCATGACCAAGACAACTTTTCTAAAAACAAAACAACACAACAACAACAAAACATTTAATTGCGGCTGATTTATAGTTCAGAGGCTATTCTATCATCATGGTAGCTCACAGTGAGACAAGGTACTAGACAGGTAGATAGGGTTCTACATCTGGATCAGTGTAGAAGAGAGAGAGAGAGAGAGAGAGAGAGAGAGAGAGAGAGAGAGAGAGAGAGAGACTGGGCCTGCTCAACCACCCCAAACTTCAAAACAACATCCTCCCATATGACTATACCCACTCCAACTCAGCAACATCTCCTAATATTGCCATTCCCTATGGACCTATATGGGGAATTTTCATTTAATCCACCAAAATCTGTACAAATACAGTAACAAAATACATCAGAAGCTGTTATATCAACTAAAATCCTCATTTCTAAAACTGGTTACATGGTCTGAGTTGATATTTGTAACTACCTTTCTCTACTATGCATTCTCTATTTCCTTGGCAAGCATCTTTTCAGGTCTTGGTTCTTTTTCTGGAGGAGGGACCAATATCTTAATTCCTGACAGGTCTGTGTCTTTTCACATCCTGCTTGGGTTAGGCTGTTGTAGTATCCCATTGACTTTAAACACAGGACATGGTAGTACGAGGCTATGCTTCTACTGAACTCCAGACATAATCTTCCTTACCTGCATTATAGAGAAGCAATCTAATTTCCATATGGTAATTTGGATCAATTACCCCTTCCAAAACTGTGGTTCCTTTTTGGTTTGTTGGTTTAAGGGAATTAGAAGCCCAAAGTAACCAGGGAGAAGTCTAAGCTTACAGTTCAATGGAATATTTGTTATGGCTCCTAGGAGGAGCCCCTCTGAAACCAAAATTTCTAGGCCCATACAACTTAGGGTCATGGGAACAGGAAGCAAAGATTTTTTGATGGGTCACTAGAGATGATAGTGAGTGGAACTATTCCCTTGTCTACCCGTTGATTTCTAGACCTGGGATCCTGTGTATGAGAAAAACTGTACCATATATTGGACACTAATTCAAAGCATATACTGCATTCTGGAGAACCCAGAACCATCTCTCCAGACTGATGCCACCTAATTGGCACTGTAACTATGTCATCAAAAGGCTATCCATTACATAGCCGATCAGGCCAGCTGCTTTAGGATGATGGGGAACATGGTAGGACCAGTGAATTCCAAGATTATGAGCTAACTTTCACATTTCTCTGGCTATGAAGTAAGTTCCTTGTTCAGAAGCAATAGTGTGTAGAATGCCATGATGGTGGAGAAGGTACTCTATAAGTCATGAGATAGTGGTTTGGGTAGAATTATTATGTGCAGGAAAGGCAAATTCATAACCAGAATAAGTGCCAACTTCAGGAAGGACAAAGTATTGTCCTTTGCATGGATGAAGTGGTCCAATGTAGTCCACCTGCCACCAGGTTATTGGCTGCTCATCTATAGCGATGGTTCAATAACCAGGGCTCTGTGGTTGTCAGAGCTGGCACTCAGCAGCAGCTGTAGCCAGGTAAGCCTTTGTGAGTAGCAATCCATGTTGTTGAGCCCATGTATACCCCCTTCTCTTCCGTCATGGCCACTTTGTTTCTGAGCCCACTGAAAAGGATAAGAATGACTGGTGAAAGAAGCTGACTGTTCACAGAATGAGTCATTGTATCCACTTGATTATTAAACTTCTCCTCAGCTATAGTCATCTTTTGATGAGCATTTACATGGGACATAAGTATCTCTACATCCTACACCTATTTGAATAGATTTATCTACATACTTCTTCTCCAGATGTCTTTCTCACCAGTTTTCCAATCATGCTCTTTTCAAGTCCTTGAGCATTCCACAAATCTATTAGCTACAGCCCATGAATCAGTGAAAAATTGAAAATCTGGCATATATTAGCATGCATACTGCCTCAAGTTTTGCCCCTATGAAGATGTCTCTTCCCTAATGTTTTCAGGGTTGTCCTAGAAAAGCATTATTATGCTGCAGATGTCCAATTTTAGGTGGTTATCTTAGTTTCAATTATTACAATGAAACACCATGACCAATGAAAGAAGTTGGTGAGGAAAAGGTTTATTGGGCTTATAAGTTACCATTACTATTCCTCTTTGAAGAAAGTCAGGACAGAAATTCAGACACCACAGCATCCCAGAGGCAAGAGCTGATGTAGAGGTCATGTAGGGGATCTGATTATTGGTTTGCTTTTTATGGCTTGCTCATCCAATTTCTTGGCGTTGAGGAAGGCAAGGTGAAATAATTTATCTTTCCCCTAGAAGGACTATCTTTACATGCCTCACATCACTGGACTCCTAAGAATTTCTCTGTGGTAGAAAGGCCTTTGAATTTTGTTTAAATCTATTTTCTATCCTTTGATACATAGGTGTTACCAATGAGTTCAAAGTGGTTGTTACCTCCTGATCACTGCTCTAATCAGTATAATTTCCCAATATAGTGCACCAATGTGATATTTTGTGGAACAGATAAATGATCAAGATCTCTTCCATCTAGGAATATAGCTAATATATTCTTGAGATAAAACTGTAAAGGTATACTGCTGGCCCTGCCAACTAAGAGCAAATTGCTTCTGGTGGTCCTTATAGACAGGTACCAGGAAATGGGTATTTGCTAGACCAATAGCTGCATATCATAAACCCAGAGATGTGAACTTCCTCGAGTAAGGGCACTACACCTAGTACAACAGCTGCAATTGGAGTTACTACCTCATTGAGTTTATGATAGTCACCTGTCATTCTTCATGATCCATATGTCTCCTGTTCTGGCCAGATAGGAGAGTTAAGAGAAATGGGGTAGGAACCATCACACCTGCATCTTTTATGTCCTTGATGGTGGCATTAATTTCTACAATTCCTCTAGAGATGCAATACTATTTTTGAGTCACTATTTTTTTTTTTTGGCAGAGACAACGCTAAAGGTTTTTATTTAGCCTTTTCAATCATAATAGCCCTCAATTCACAGGTCAGAAAAGCAGTGTGAGAATCCTGCCAACTTCTTAGTAGAACTTTCCCAATTATCCATCCTTAAACAGGAGAAATAACCACAGGATAAGTTTTGGAACCTACTGGACCTATTCAGAATTAGACTTCAGCACAAACTTTATTACCTAGCCTCCACAATCCTCTACTTTAACTGGAGGGCTAATATTTCATGGGATCTCCTGAGATCAGCATCAATTCAGAATCAGTATCTGACAGACCCCCAAAGTTCTAATTGTTTTCTTTCCCCCAAGTGTACAGTTATCCTAGCAATGTGCCGTATACCCATTTAGGGAAGGACTGGAGAAGGGCTAACTATAATAAAACTTTTAGGGTTTCATCAAGGTCATTCCTCAGGGGAACCTGAGCACTTCCTTATTTCAAAAGTTTCTGTGTCTACAAACTCACTCAAGTCTGGAAATTGATTCACTGGTCAAGATTGCCTTTTCCCATGATTTAGTGTAACCTTTCTTTCATTGTTTGAGAATTTTTTTTACTTTTACAAATCAACCAAAAATTTAGTTGGCTTCCTATCTATTGGCCTTGAAACACCATGATTGATTAGCCAGTACCGAAGGTCCATATGAATCATGCCTCTATAAAATTCACTTTGTGATGACCATTATGGGTTAGACCTTTACTAACACTGTTTTGTCTTTGCTTCTCATTATGATAACTATGATCCTCTTGCCTTTGGTGAGTCAGTGCTGCAGCCTGACTCCTGCTATTTCATGTCCCAATTAAGCCCATTGCATTTAATTCATCCAACTGAGTAGCAACATCACCAACCCTAAGATCTGGCACAAGGAAAAGGACAACAAAAAACCTCTTCACATGTACAGGTGCCCCTCTCAAAATTTTGCATCTTAAAGATTACTGAAGAGCATGCCTTCTGGGTCTTCCCATTGTGAAGGATAAAGTTTTACAGAGCATAATCACTGTAGCATTTCAATTTCTCTGTGTCTTAAAATTCCTTCACCAACACTAAACCAAGGAATATTAGGCATCTTCAACTTCTTTTGACAAACACTTCAGCTAATTATTCAACAAACCTTTTTCACATTTTTTTTTGTGTGAACTTTCATATTAAACCTAGAATCTTCACTTAGAAGTCCTGTATCAACTAAGTCAGCCTGATCTAATGCTATGTTACTTCCATCATTGCCCAACACCCTTAAAATCTGTTCCCACACATATTCCCCAGACTTCTACTTGAACTAAATATAAAACTCTTGAAGCTCTTTACGAGCATTGCATATTTCCCTATGGATTGTATTTTCTATCTCCCATCTAGGAACCTGCTTTACCTTATATTTCACTAATTTTTAAAGGTTTATACTGAAACTTCCACCCAAACAAAAAGGAATATACATATTTCTCAGCACCCTATGGAACATTCTCTAAAATTGACCACATGCAAGGTCTTAAAGCAAATATCAACAGGTACCAAAAATGTGTATAATGCCTTGTATCATTGCAGATCACCAGGGTCTAAAATTAGAGTTCAACAATATGAAGAATCATAGAAAGCCTACCAACTCATGGAAACTAAACATCACTCAACTGAACCACCTCTGGGTCAAGGAAGAAATTAGGAAAGAAATCAAAGACTTCCTAGAGTTTAACGAAAATGAGTCCACAACTTACCCAAGCTTATGGGATACAGTGAAAGCAGTCTTAAGGGGAAAATTCATAACATTAGATGTCTACATGAAAAGACTAGAGAAATTTCATACAAGAGAATTATCAGCACAGCTGAGGGTCCTAGATCAATTAGAAGCAAACTCACCTAGAAGGAATAGATGGCAGGAAATAATCAAACTTAGAGCTCAAATCAACACAATTGAAACAAAAAGAACAATACAGAAAATCAAAGATTTGGTTCTTTGAGAAAGTCAAGAAGATAGATAAACCCTTACACAAACTAACCAAAAAGCAGAGAGAGAGAGTAACCAAATCAACAAAATCAGAAATGAAAAGGGGGACATAACAATAGACCTCCAGGAAATCCAGAGAATTATCCTGTCATACTTTGAAAATCTATATTCCATAAATATGGAGAACTTAGAAGAAATGAACAGTGTTTTGGACAGATACCATTTATCAAAATTAAATCAAGAACAGATTAAAGACATAAACAGTCCTATAACACCAAAGGAAATTGAAGCTCTCATTAAAAGTCTCCAAAATAAAAAAAGTCCGGGCCCAGATGGTTTTAGTGCAGAATTCTACGAGATATTCAAAGAGGAGCTAATACCAAGACTCTTCAAACTGTTCCATATAGTAGAAACTGAAGGAACACTATCAAACTCTTTTTATGAGGCCACAATAACCCTGATACCCAAGCCACTCAAAGACGCAAGAAAGAAAGAAAATTATAGACCAATTTCCCTCATGAACATTGATGCAAAAATTCTCAACAAAATTCTGGCAAACCAAATCCAACAACATATAAAAAACGTTCAATGATGAAGTAGGCTTCATTCCAGAAATGCAGGGATAGTTCAACATATGGAAAACTGTAAATGTCATCTATCATATAAACAAGTTGAAAGAAAAAACCCACATGATCATTTCCTTAGATGGTGAAAAACCCTTTGACAAAATCCAACAGGCCTTCATGATAAAAGTCCTGAAGAGATCAGGAATACAGGGAAAATAACTAAATATAATAATGCGTTTTACAAGAAGCAGTCAGCCAACATCAAACTCAATGGAGAAAAACTCAAAGCAATCTCACTAAAATCAGGAACTAGACAAGGCTGTCCCCTCTCCCTTTGTCTATTCAACATAGTTCTTGAAGTTTTAGCTAAAGCAATAAGAGAATGAAAGGAGTTTAGGGGATACAAATTAAAAGAAGAAGTGAAACCACCTCTATTTGTAGATGATAGGATTGTATATATAAGTGATCACAAAATTCTACCAGGGAACTTCTACAGCTGATAAACACCTTCAGCAATGTAGCAGGGTACAAGATTAACTCAAACAAATCAGTAGCCCTCTAAAGATAAAAGGGCTAAAAAAGAAATAAGGGAAACATCTTTTTTTTTTTTTATAATAGCTGCAAATAGCATTAAATACCTTGGTGTAACTATAATCAAAGAAGTATCAGATGGTAAGTTCTGTTTTTCTGTATCTTTGTCTGCCTGTCTGTGTATTTTGCTTACAATGAGGTGATTATCTTTGCTCTTTCCTCCATTTGCACTGTGGTGATATGTCTCATATCAGAGGCTCAGCAATGGAGTCAGCTGCTCATGGACTGAATTCTGAGATACTATAAATAAGTTTCTTTTTTTTTTTTAAGTTGTTTTTTCATGTATTTAGTCACAGTGAGAGAAAACTGACTACCATCATTGAACTTCGTAAAACATAAAAATCTTTGCTCTGTGAGATTCCAGGAAATAGTGAAGAGGGTGCATGAACTGGCCTTCCCCTGTAATCAAATTGATGACCACTCTAGTGTCATCATAGAACCTCATCCAGCAACTGATTGAGGCAGATGCAGAGATCCACAGCTAAGCACTTGGTGGAGCTTCTAGTCCAGTTGAAGAGAAGAAGGAGGGATTACATAGAAAGGGGTGTCCAAGATCATGATGGGGAAATCCACAGAGACAGCTGACTGGAGCTATTGGGAGCTCATGACTCTGGATTGACAGCTGGGGAACCAGCATGGGGCCCAACTAGATCCTCTGAATGTGGATGACAGTTGTATGATGTGAGCAGTTTGTAGGCCTCTGGCAGTGTCACAGGGTTTTATTGATGACACATGAACTTGCTCTCTGGAACCCATTTCCTATGGAGAGATGCCTTGCTCAGGCTTGATGGGGATGGTGGTGATTGTTCCTGCCTAAGCCTGATATACCAGACTTTTTTGGCTTCCAATGGAAGGCCTTACCCTCTCTGGGGAGCGAACAGGGACAAGGTGGGGGAAAGCTGGGAGTAGTGAGAGAAGGTGAAGGAGGGGGAACTGTGATTGGTGTGTAAAAACTTTTAAATAAAAAATATCTCTGCACTGTGAAAGGGAAAATGAATAGAAGATGAAGCTGATACATAAGCCTGAAGAAAATAGAAAATATCTAATAAAGCTATTAAAAAGCTAAATGATAATAAAAAATAAAAAGATAATAAAAAAATAACAACACAGTTAAAGACTAAGTCAAAGACTTACCAAGTTTCTTACCAAAAAGATTTTCAGATTGCTTATAGGTTAATGCAATGATTTTTAAAAATATGATGTATCATTTTGGAAGCAGTCAAGAAATAGTACCATTATTAAATTGAATAACACTTGTGTTGCTGACAACACTCACTGTTTTTGAGGAAGTAGAGCAAGTGATGTAAATTCAAATAAGCTAAAACCATTTGTGAAGACTGTCAGGGTTTTTTTTAAAACTAAACATTCATTATAGAATGAAGCAATCCTTTTTTTGGTATTTCTGTAAAGAATTTAAGAACATGTTCACAGAAATATCCACATACAGACTGCACTGAAGATTTTTTTCATATTTGCTAACTAGGATGGAGATAAGTAAGATGCCTATTTTGTCCTTGTATCTGAATGTCCTTAATGGAATCCTGTGTTTGAACATTTATGTCCCAGTTTGTGGCACTTGAGGATGTGGAAACAGATCTTATTAAGAAAACTCTGGGGGCTGGAGAGATGGCTCAGAGGTTAAGAGCACTGCCTGTTCTTCAACAGGTCCTGAGTTCAATTCCCAGCAGCTACATAGTGACTTACAACCACCTAGAGTAACATCTGGTACCATTTTCTGTATACTATAATCATAATACATAAATAAATCTTCAAGAAGACAAAACAAACAACAAATATGTATTTTTTTTTTAAAAAAAATCTGACTTCAATTTTGCCCACAAGGTGACTGAAGCAGGATGGAAGCCTGACATTTCTGCCTTCATTGTGTCTGTGCTTGGGCAGAAGACACAGATACAAGCTTTGTCCTTAACATTTTCTCTTGAGGAAGATTGAATTCCAGAAAAGAAAAACTCAGAGGGATAAACTAATTACCTCTTAGATAAGGAGAAGTTTACATGAGTTCTGGGCTCCAATCTCTGTCACCAGTAAATAGATGAACAACTTGACAATCATGGGACATTCTTGCAGGAGTGACCACCTTCTAGTAGCTGAGACATTGATGGATCCATGACATACAGAACGACAATCATACCAGGACTGCTCAGTTATACAATAGTTGTTGTTTTTGACTCTAAATCTCCCTGGCAATACTTTAGTGATAGATTTGGGGACCACTGTTTCCCTGTATGTGTTCACACAGCATGGCCTAGAGAGTAAACCATCTTCCTCTCTCTAGCCATTGTACATCTCTTTAACTGGTGACCAAACCAAGATCTTGGGACTGCTGGGTCTCTGGTTTTATCTTCAAAGCTTTGGTCAGATACTTAGTGTAAATAATTACTATTAAAAATGACTTTCCTTTCTATGTGAATTGAAAGTAAAAATACTGGATTTAGAATTATGTAAGACTTAAATGACATCTTTTCCTGCCTCTCTGAAGACAGGGCAGACACAGACCATTAAAATTCCAGTTCATTGCCTCATAAGAGATTAGCGGAATTATATCCTCACACTCATCTGTTAAAAGCCAAATAGTAACTCTAACAATTTTCTTTAATTTCTCCTTCCTAACAGCTCCTGGACCCTGTGTGACCCTCCTCCAGAGATAGGCCATAACTAACTCTTCCTTTCCCTTTTCTAGGTCAGTTTCCTGGCCACAGGGAGAACAATGCTTAACTGTCCACCTGTCTCTTATTAGACTCTTTCTCATCATGTCATATAAGAAAGATCCTGCTCTGGGCCAGCAATATGGTTCTGTGAGTATTTGCCACATAAGCCTGACAATCTGAGTCAGATCTTTGGAACCCACATGAATGTCAAAGGAGAGAAAATAGTCCACAGTAGGTGGCACAGTCATATCCAATGGGAATGGCAAAGGTCATAAAGTCAGCACAGCTGCTTGGCAAAGATCCAGCAAAGCTGAGCCACGTGATCACCATTGTGACCATGTTTCACTCTTGGTTTTGATATTCTTTGTTGCATGCTTGAGGGCTTTTATTATTTGTACAACTTGCAGATCTTAGATTGATGAGAAATTTGTTATGAATATATTTATACCTTCTTCCAGGAGTACTGTTTCTAATCTTCCCCAGGATAGTCCTGAGAATACTACTCGCCCACTTTTAGGCAGATATTTTTATCTACTTTAAGATCTTCTTTATGCCTGGAGGTCATGGCACACATAAAGATCCTCAAGATCCTTTTATGAGGCTCGGAGATATTCTTGTAACATCTGCCCCTGTACTTATTAGGAACACGATAATGAGAACAAAGTAAACTTTAAAAAGGTCATCAAGATGCTAAGAGAGTTCACAACAGATCAGATTACAAACTTGTTTGTACTATATTCAGCTGGTTATATGATATATGCAGCAATAATGTTAGATTGGTTGAAGTTACCTCTCCTATACACAGAGGCTTATATTGATGGGCAAAAAAATGGTGTAGATAAATGATAAACAAATGAACAACCAGGATTTCTCTTTCTTACAAAAGTTAACTTGTACAGAGCCACTGTGGTGTCATATGATCAAGGAACAAAAGAATTTCAGGATTAGACATATGAATAATTTCTATAAAGATATGTAAACCTTGTATCTTGTCAGAAATTAAATAATAACTGCAGAAGCTTTAGCCTGAAGATTTTTCTTGAGCCTTTTACCAACTTGAACCCTGAACATTAAGAGTTAATAATATATTGCTCAGGACATGGAAATCTACCCAGGCTGGCTTGAAAATTTTCTTTCTGTCTAACATCCTTGAAACTGAAGGGGTTACCTAGAAGTTGGATTAAGGTGTTGATGTGAAAAAATTATCAGCACAGTTTATTAATGACTAAAAGATATGGAAGAGGAACCTAAACAGATGCCAGTAGACAGATATGATATGGTTTATGTTTTGGAACAACATAAATTTATCCCTGCTTATAGAGTTCTGTGTAAATAAAAAGGCACTCTGACTGCTAGTCAGTCAGGTTACAAGATTCTCCTAACAATCATGCCGGGCTCACATTTTCCCTTACCCACCCCTTGCATCCTCTCTGGAAATTGTCGACAACCTGGGCTGGCCCTCAGCCAGAAGGAGCAAAAACTATTGTTTCATTATTTCTCTCAGCTTTTAAGGACCTATCTGTTTTGCATGGTGTGCTAAGGTCTAAAGAGAAGGCACATGTATCATTCTCCTTTGCTTCAATTTGCTTTGGTCACTAGCAAAAAAGTAATGTGTTTGAAGAAAAAATGCAGTTGCAGGGTTCAGGAGATAAAGGTCTTAGGTTCAACTAAACTTTGTAAGAAAACTAGAACTGCTCTACTTAAAAAAAGGAAGGCTACCCAGTGAAAGGTTTTTCTACTTTCTTTGGGTAACATAAAAGTCTTTCCCATCATTCACTGTTGAAGATGGAAGTTGGAGATGGTAAAGTTTGTTTTCCTCAGGGTTGGCTTTATCTCATGTTTTCAACAAAGCAGTTGGAAGAAGGAACTTTAGTTTAGTGCCAAATTATGTTTGTAGCATCAGCATGTCATAATCATGTGTCTCCAACAGCTCCCTTAACTTTTCCATAAATTTCTATTCTATTGCATTGTCCATTCTGTTTATTCTGTTGTGTACTTATCTGTCCACCCTGCTTCCCACTTCCTCTCTCACTTACTTGTCTCCTTGAGGCTAGTCTGCTGCTCCAGAGAAGGGCAGGGAGAATGTGATCCTTCCAGGAGGAGGCAAGGCTGCAGACAGACTGTCAGCTACAGTACAGTCAGGGTGCTTTATCTGAGGAAGGGATGAATTTCCTTTCAGCAGGGCAAGCCTCCAAGTCCTCTTGTTGGGAACAGTCTTGTTTTTTCCTGTTACATTATTAGCTGTGTCTCTAGGAAATGTAGTGTACAGTTTGTAAATAGTTTATCTCATATAAAAATTAAGAATCTAATTTTTGTTGAGTTTGAGTGAAAACCAACAAAGGTAGGCAAGCCTTTAGGTTTAGGGAACTAGATGAGAGACGACAGCCATACTTTATGAATCAGAGGCAGAAAATCAGGTATCTGTGGGAGAGAAGATTCAGCGGACTTTGTTAGTACTCTCTCACCATCAATTCATCTTCACATTCCTCATCCTCCACTGCTGTTACTGACCATGCTCTAATACTAATTAACAGCAGATCCTTTAATTCTCTGTGTGTCTCAATATTCAATAATTCCTGAGAAATTCGGGGGACTATAATTATCAGACTTCTCAAAGCCCACACTTTATGGTCTACTAACTCTCTCCACAGCAATCTATTCTTGCAGTCTAAAAACAGATGACTTTTACTGCTGAGGAGAAGACTTATGCCTAGTTAAGTAAGCTAAAGTTTCTGCCTACTTGGTAGTCCTGACTTTCCATGCCTTAGTAGCTTTTTCTTCTAAATTCTCCACCTTGAAGCTAAAATATGCTTTCTTTATTATTCTACTTAACTCTTCTTGTCAAAATCTCTCTGGTCTGATCTGCTCAGACCCTCACATCAAATGTCCACTCGTCTACCTCGATAGGCCTTCTGTTATTAAATCTCCAGTTTGTAATTTGTGCTCCAGGCCATTTCTGCATCCATCATGAATATGCCAACTATGGGAGCTATATTATTAGAGAAGAGAATAAAAAGACTTTTTAATGTGATCCCTCTAGAAAGATGGACAAAGAGATCCAGCAAGTTCCTGAAGTTTATATTTAAAAAACTATTCAACAGAGACATTCAGTTTCATTTTCTCAGTCAAAGCCCATTTCCCAGAAATGCTTATTTACAACCACAGGTGAAACTAACATTGCCTGTCAGCGGATGTTGGTTTGTTCATAGCTCAATGGGTCTTTGTAAGTTATTTTTTCCCTGTGCTTTTCTGTTTTTTTTTTTTTTAAATTTTTTTGTTGTTATCTCCCAAACGTATATGCCATTAAAATTTGAAGTAAGGAGTTGGTGGCAGGGCCCTTTGTTTCTGTTATTTTCCATGAATTGTGAAAGCTTCCCTAGTCTTCAATACTATTGTTTATGGAAATGTGCATCTTATGTAACACTGGAGTGAGGATTAAAGAAAAAAAATTGCTTTAATTCATATATGCTAGGGTGGGCTGATCCCCGAGGGCACTTTAGATAACAGCTGTGCAAATAGCTGAACCAAAAGCTGGTAAAAAAGCAAGGAGGAGTCTCCTCTGGTGACAGCCCTATACCTTCCTTTCTCCCTGGTAATCTACACTTTTTCTCTAGAAATTTGCTACTTGTCCTGTAGACAAATAGCGAAATTCTTCTCCTAAAATAAATGTGGTGTTAAAAATATTCTCACATTCAAATCAAAGGTATTCAGCCATAAGACTTGTAGGAATGTATTTAAAGATATTATTTTCCTAATTGAACTTTCATAGAGAATTTCAAATTCCTATATGTTGTGATTTCTTATAGTTTCCATCCAACCCAACCATATTCTCAAGTGTAGAACATCAAAATTACTCATAAATTCATAGTCCATTTTCAGTTATAATAACTCTGATAAATGCTCATTTCCCTTCAAACTACCTTGGAAAAAATGTCTCTAGTTTCTCCTCATCTTCCAAATATCAGTTCTGATGTGTTTTTTGTGTGTTTCTTGCTGTGTTTTTGTTTTAGAAGATGTCTTTCTTTCCTCAACTCTGGTCTTCTCAATCATCTGCAGATGTCTTCCTTTTGTTACCACACATTCTGTGCCTGTTACACATTTCCATAACATTTTATTTTGTGTTCACAGAAGATTCTCAGGACATAAGGCTGAGCTCCTGTTACCAGTGTAGTGAACTATCCCCCATTTAATAGTATAGTATGCAGCCAGTGCTTGGCATGGAGGAAACGGTGTAAGGATAGGAAGCCCCAGTGAACAACCTCCTCCTCCACCAATCTCCTCCCAGGGTCAGCAACTTTATGACAAGATAGATGCTGCTATTTAAGAAAGAGATCGATCAGATTAAACAACAGTGCTGTAGGAATTTGAGGAAAGTATTCACACAGCCATATATTTCTGGTAGAGGTACTCTGGACTGTGCAACATCACCTATCTGCACTTGCTTTATAATGGCTTGGCATTTCCCCTTCAGATTCAAACTAAGTCTATATCTTATATCTTTGGGAGAAACTAACAAAGATTCCCATTAACCAAGAAGCCTTGGATTTTTTGTGAGGAAGTATGGATTAGGTGAAACTTTTAAATTTATGTATGAGAACATGCAGATCTCATTGTTAAGTGACTGAATTACAATGACTTGGAACCTCCATTTCTTATCTCCAATCCAATTCTTTCTGATAGTTGTCCACACTACTCACTTTGACAAGAAGAAGAAAGGAAAATTATAGTCCTGGTCCTTTCAGGTCTACAATGCAGAAATCACAAGAATATTCTGACCATCCTTGCTCCAGCCATCTCTTTTTTGCTGTTACTGTTATTTTGTGTTGATAGTTTTAAAGCACACTTTCACTTTAATACAAGAGAAGCTAGAAAATTTTTCGTTGAAAGGCTCACAAAAGATCTTTACTGAATTGTTGGGACCCGGACAGACTGAAGACTTTCTCAGACACTCTTATGGTAGGAGAAAGAAAACTTCAGTTCTAGGTCCTTGTACAAAAGTGAACTTGGCAAGGCTGTTCTAGGGCTGGATCCAGTTCCTTCTCAGAGGAGTCAAGGTTACAGTGTTTTGGAACCAGACTTGTTCCCCTGGAGGCAGCTGTGTCTGAGGTATCCCTTGTTAACTTAGCCATCATTATCTGACTTAGATTTCTCTTGGCCTTAGGCATTTTTCTCTGAATATTTATCATGCTATACTTATTAATAAACTTGCTTGATAGAAGTGGCCACCTATTCAAGACCTCCTGGTCTATGCTATTGTTTTTGTTGTCTTAACTTCTTGTTTTCTCTATTTATACACCCTTGTCCTCCCACTGAACATCTTGCCTTTTGGGACTCTCTTTCCTGCCAGTTCAGAGAAGGAAACATCTATGTGTAGGAATTATATCATGCAATCCTAGTAATACACAAAGAATCAATGGACATTGTCTACACAAAACACATCTGTTAGGGGTGTGGGAAGAGCTATGCAAGTTAACAATGGAGTTATATGTCTGCTTTTTATGAATATATTCCCTGAATATATGTATATGAAACCCAGAGTTGCCTAGTGCTTGCAGATATCAAAAGAGGGCCTTGCATCCTCCAAGACTAGAGTCACAGATGGTTCTGAGCTGCTATGTGGGTGGTGGGAATTGAACCTGAATCCTCTGCAAGAGCAACAAGTGTTCTTAGCCACCGAATCAGTTCTCTAGCCCCTAAAAGTGTCTTATACAGGAATTGAAGAATGTATCTTATTTAATATTTTCAGAAAATATTTTATTACTCTACTAGATTTATTTTTTTGTGTGTGTTAGCTATTACATTAGCTATTGTAAAACAGGAAATTTTATAAAAAGAATTGTATGTATATAAGATATTATACAGTTTTATATGATCAAAGTTATACAGTTTGAGAATTTGGAGTTTTTTTTCCTTCTTTATTTTGTATTTAACAAAAAAACAGTAACATGAATTTCAAATGAGGAAAAATTCACAATAACTATGAACAGGATAAGAATCATAAGCATGGCTTATCAAGGGTGGTAATGCAAATAAGATTACTACACATATATTTACTATGTGTTCAGCTTTCCCTCTGAAATTTTTTCCCCCTCCCTGTATATCCTCATTCAAGGTCCCTTCCACCTCCCACCACATCTTGACATTTCTCTTCTCTGCAACTCCCCATCCCTTCCCTGGGCAGGGAGCAGACAGTCCTATGGTCCCACTGACCCAATAATGCTTGGATCAGTCTCTACTCCTGGCCAAATCCAGTTTTGTCCCCCCTCCCTCAAGAATGAGTCTGGTATTCCTGTAGTTGGAGTGGGGTCCGAAGGGTCAGTCCAGGGTGTTTCTGAACCCAAGCTGTTCATTGGTTGTGGTTTGCCGCTTGGGCATGTTTGGCTTTTTTTCTTGTTTGTTTGTTCAGAGACCACTAGTGAATCAGTACATCCCCTGCTTATCTCTCTGAGATTGTGATACCTCGCTCAGGAGGATATTCTCCAAATCCATCCATTTGCCTGCGAATTTTAGGATATCGTTTTTTCTTACTGCTGAGTAGTATTCCATTGTGTAGATGTACCACAGTTTGTTAATCCATTCTTCAGTTGAGGGACATCTAGGTTGTTTCCAGGTTCTTGCTAT
>PVIH01013621.1:21234-37434 GCA_004025045.1 Sigmodon hispidus | reverse complement strand
TTGCATTCCAAAGTGGCTGAACAAGCTTACACTCCCACCAACAATGTAGGAGTGTTCCCCTTGCTCCGCATCCTCTCCAACATAGGCTGTCGTCTGTGCCTTTTATCTTAGCCAATCTAACAGGTGTTAGGTGGTATCTCAAAGTTGTTTTGAATTGCATTTCTCTGAGGGCTAAGGATGAAGAGCACTTTTTTAGGTGCCTTTCAGCCATTTGTAGTTCCTCAGCTGAGAATTTCCTTTTTAAATCTGTACCCCATTTTTTGACAGGATTATTCAGGGTTTTGGGATCTAAATTCTTGAGCTCTTTATATATCTTAGAGATCAGTCCTCTGTCACTTGTAGGGTTGGTGAAAATCTTTTCCCATTCTGTAGGCTGGCGTTTTGTCCTATTGACAGTGTCTTTGGCTTTGCAGAAGCTTCCCAGCTTCAGGAGATCCCACTTATTGATTGTTGGTCTTAGTGCCTGTGCCACTGGTGTTATATTTAGGAAGTGGTCGCCTGTGCCAATTTGTAGAAGTGTATTTCCCACTTTCTTTTTTATCAAGTTCAAAGTGGCTGGGTTTAAGTTGAGGTCTTTGATCCACTTGGATTTGAGTTTTGTGCAGGGTGACAGGCTCAGATCTATTTGCATTTTTCTACACACTTCCATCCAGCTAGATTTATTTTTAAGAGTAGTTCATATACAGCCTACTTGTAAAGTATTCCCTAATAGTGATTCAGTTACACTGCCCAATTTGACTCTTTGTCCAACTTCCGCACTTATAGCATATATGTCTTCTTTCATATTATATTGTCATTTACTATTAGATTGTTAACATCTTGATTAAGAGATGAAAGTCAATTTTATTTGTGTTCTTTATTCAGTTTTTTAATATATCACTTAAATTTTTTCATTTCATGGGCCAGTCTACTCTGTGTTTCTTTTATTATAGTATACTTGTTCAATTATTTTTATTTTTTGAGATTTTAGTTACATAATTTACTCCTTCCTTTTCCTCTCTCCAAAGCCTTCCACATAGGCCTTACTATGAAGAACTGGTTGCAGATCAACATGAAGAGTGATGTAAGATAGATTGTGAGTAACCCCTTTCTTATGTCCTCTCAGACATGGTAGAGAAACTAATAACTGACCTGAATATATATCCACCAATGTAAGAAAATAGAAGAGTCACTAATAAGATGCCAGTCAAATTTTCCATCCTGTTGTGGGAAATGTTATCAAGTCTGATGGCTTGGGAAGAGAAGCAGTCTGAGAGCTCCCTAGGCGACAGGTTGAGAGTAGATAGTACATCAGAAGGTGATGAAGTGGAAACTCTGTTACAAGGTAAGAGAGCAGAGTTAATTTTTGAGTAAGATGAGAAGACATTGATATCCCACATGGAAGTTATCATATAATGTGGAAGGGGGCTAAGTTTTGATCAGAATAGGAATAAGAGGGCCTGAGACTAGACCATAATTTTTTGAAGATGGCTTTCCTTATTTCATGTTCAAGAACTGTATGATGAGGTTAAATAGGCTAAAATGAGACAAGAAATAGAAGGACAAGTTCATTAACAGAGGAAGAGACAGGTTGAGAGTATGTTGGGTTCATAGAATTGAATGGATTTGAATTAGAGTCCAGTGCTTCCAATTTAGCAATAGCATCAACTTCAGCATTGCCTTTGGCTATCTGCAGTAAATGACAAAGAAGTAAATGACAAAGCAGGTCGTTCGTGCTTGTAGGTAACTTTGCTATTAATTAGAGGAGTCTGCTGTGAGGTGAGAAATCTTCACTTTTACCACTGTAAGGGTTGACAGTGGAGATTGTGGTATGCAAGCCTGGGGTCAGAGAAGGCATTAATCTTTTTGTGTTAGGCTTGTAGATGGTCAATGAATTCTGCATCATGTGAAGCCACATGTGTACTTTTATAAAGGTGTTATTAGTGACAATGACATAGCCTTCATGTGGATGCAGATCTTTCTTTGGAGTCTAGGATCTGTAAAGCAGAAGACAGAAGTGATGGGGAGAAGAGAGAGTGACTGGGATGTGTGGGAGGGGGAAGGGAGTTTGAACAAGGGGATACATGGATAAAAAATATGACTTTATTCATAATAAAAAAATTTGGATAGGCTTTAAAGGTCCTAGAGAGGAACATGAATATCTTGGTAACAAATTTTAGCTAAGACCCCACATTATGGGATCCAAATCAAAATAAAACTTGTTAGACCCAGTAAGGAGAGAAGATCAAGTTTGCTCTGGGAACCAGAGAAATGTTTTCTGATTTAGAGATTTTTCAGCTTTGCTGTATGTTGTGTGAAGAGACGGTTAGAGTGAGGCTAAGGTGATGCAGTGGGAAGGTTTCTCATCCTTTTAGGGAGATGCCTGATATGATAGGTAATCTTGTTTATTTACTTGATTAGACTGGAATCAGCTAAAAGAAAAACTACTGAACACTCTTATGATGTACTTTCTTGATCAGATTATTTTAATTTTGAAGGCCCAGCAGAAATATGGTCTCTATAAACACAGATAAAATGGAGATAGAAAACTTTGCCCTTTACCTCTTTATATTCAAGTTTGTTGGCAAGTTTATCTATTTTGATGATTCCACTACTGTATTCTCTCATTGATATTAGAACCAGCTTCCTGAAGCTTCTAGCATAAACTGGAATCACTGAAGCCTTCTGTGCCATATTGGGACATATGGGATAGCCAGTTTTGTGGAGTTAGCAACTACCAGATTCTTGGCTTCCCTAATATGAGACGAACATTCTTTGACTATCCAGGTAATTTCATGTAAGCTATTACAAAAAATGAGCAATCACTAAATACTTATGCTATTTCTTCGATTCTATTTCTGTCAAATGTGCATGATATTCTGTATCATTCATAAAATTAAGGAGGATGAAGTTTGTGCTGAAATGGCCCATGGAACGAACTTCAGGAAAAGTCATCAAGAAGTGCTGGGAGCAAGACTGAAGATTAACATGTTATGAATGATGGCCTGGAAAAAAATTAGAGCCATGAAAAAATTCTGTTGCAAGTAGAAGCTGACTGCAAACAATTAAAAAATGCAGTGAAAGCATTTGACTCAGGTTCCTGCCTCAGTAATTCCCCGACTCTGAACTAAAACCATTTAGTTTACTTTGTCAGGTACTGTGACCCAGCAATATGTAATATTACCTAGTTACATTGGGAAATTTTCTGTTTTTGAGATAAAATATTATAACCAAATCTACTTATAGAAGAGCAGATTACTTTGGACAAGGTTTCAGAAATCTAAATGTACATCATAGTAGGAAGTAACAGCAACAGGAAACAGAAGAATAAAACTGAAAAATCACATCTCCATTGCACAGAGAGCCAACTGTAAGCCAATGGGCCTATAAACTCCATGAAGACAAATGAGCAGAAGTGAAGACAGAGATCCTTATATGTTTCATGGACACAATGGAGAGTGCACTCCAGGAGAGACTTGAGTGAATCTTCTCAACTTTATTCTAGAGTATATCAAATATGTAGGATTAGAGACCTGGGGACAAGACTCTAATTTACATCATGTATATGCCTTTTTCATTTAGCTGAATTATTGGAAGAATAATCCTATCGAAATGGCTACAGCACTTGACTACCATGTGGATCATCAGGGGGAGAGCATTTTCAGGTAACTGTGTCAAGGGTTACTCTTAAGATGAGTCAGGCATCCAGGCCTAGAGACATTCTCCATGTAAGGCTAGGTATAGAGCAGGAAGGTTTTGCTAGGGGGAAAAGTCCTTCATGTTTTTATGCTTAGAGAAATCTGCTAGGCTATGGTAGACTAGAACCTGTAATCATCAGGACCTTTCAACAAATAATAAAATAAAATTTTAAAATGAATTACATATTTCCAACAAATGACACAGAATATATATTTCTATTTCAAAATGTGGAAGATAGAGGTATGATGAGGAAGGAGTAGATCAAAGAAAGACAGAAACCCAGCAGGAAAACAACAGATCCTTTAGTTCTGTGTCTGGTATATGAGGCTTTAGTCTCAAAGGCCTCTGATGGCTCCAGCCCTCCAGATTTGCTGCCTACATCATACAGTTCTCAGTTAGGCTTATTTTGCTCTCTGTATACAGCTTTTCTTAGCTCGTGTCTCTTACTTCAGTCATCTCTGACATCTTGGGAACAGATGGATAATGATTCAATGATGATTTTAGGCTGCTCATCTATTTGACTACAGGGCAAGGCCATTTCAGGTGCCCTCTCCACTATTGCTTAGAGTCTTAGTTGGCATCATTCTTGTGAATTCTTGGGAATTTCCTTACCACCAGGTTTCTCCCTAACCCCAAAATGGATCCTTCACGATATCACTTTGTTTACTCTCCCTGTCTGCTCCTCTCCCAGCTTGACCTTCAGTCCCCTCCTGCTCTCTTTCCATCTACCCTTACCCCCTCTCCCCATTCTCCCAGTTTACTTGGATTCTCACCTAAACATGAAAGGGCTTTCATGAATGTCTCTCTTATAATATTCCTTGTTATCTAGCTTCTCTAGGCTTGTGGATTGTAGCCTGGTTATCCATTTGCATCTGATATTCACTTATGATTGAATGCATACTGTGTTTGCCTTTCTAGGTCTGGGTTACATCACTCAGGATGTTTTTTCTTTTCTTTTTTTCTCATTCCATCCATTTGCCAGAAAATGTTAAGATGTCTTTTTTTCCTTCTATGTAATACTCAATTGTGTAATTGTACCACAGGAAATGCCTATTTTTAATCAAATGTGAAAAGAATGTTGGCAGTCAGGTGGATGTCTGTTTTTTTAATTAAGGTTTTTGCAAGCTATTTTTTATGGTTTCCTGTTGTTTTTTGCTATTACTTCCCAAATTAATATTCCATTGAAACTTGGAAGTGGAAGAGTTGGTTTACAGTCTTTTTGTTTGTTTGTTTTATTCAGAGTACTATGAAAGGTTCCTCAGTCCTCAGTACTACTATTTCTGAGGGATTATATTTTACGTACAGTGAAGTCGGGATTAAAGTAAAATACTGTTGTTTTTTTTTTTGCCATCATGGGATAGATTGATTCCAAAGGCCACTTTAGACAACAGCTATAAAAATTGCCAGACCAAATGCTGGTAAGAAGCAAGAAGAAGTCTCCTCTGGTGACCATCAAGTACCTTTCTTACTCCCTGTTAATTTATATATCTTCCTTAGAAAAGGGTTAGGGTTAGGGTTAGGGTTAGGGTTAGGGTTAGGAAAAAATTACATCTCATCATTTCTCCTCTGCTTTAGCCTTTTCTTTTTCCATGAAGAGATTCTGATAGAAATTCTAATTTTTTGGTATTCAGATTTTCAATAGTTTGATAGTCAAAACAAATGACCCTACACAGGCTGGTTACAATGGAGGTTTGAAAGCAATTTGGGTGGTGGTGGGGGGAGTCATAGTGGTCATTGAGAGAATGCCCAGAGTGTTCAGGAATGACTTAGCATTTTAGACTGTATTCAAAAGATTTAATGGGCCATTTGTGTTGGCACATCAAGAAATGTCAACACTGATGAGGTTGAGGTGGGAACATTGCCAAGTATTCATGTCTAGCAAGGTTTAGAGTATTGGTTCTATCTAAAAAAATTGAGAAAAAATCCAGTGAGATGGATCCATGGATAAGATACTTTTCCTTAATCTTTGTGACCTGTTTTTAAACCTTGGATCCACATGGTCAATCCAACTCTTACAAGTTGTCATCTACTTAGGTGCTGGGACATGTTCATGACTCTCCAGACCAAATAAACAAATAAAAATATTTAAAAAAATTAGATGACAGAAAGATGGAAAATATCTTTTGTTTCTGAGTCAAAACTCAGAAAGTATGCTGGCATAACAGTGAGCAAATATGTTGAGGGAAGAGGCTTTGTAATAAATAAGTCGTTGACTAAACAGTTATTTTCTTTCTGTCTTTGGGTCTCTATTGCTGTGAAGGGACACCATGGCCATGCCAACTCTCATTTTTTTTTAAAAAAAACAACAACAACAACAACAAAACAAACCCTAATGGAGGCTGGCTTATAGTTCAGAGGTTTAGTTAATTAATATCATAGCAGAAAGCGTGACAGCATAAAGACAGACATGATGCTGAAGAGGTAGCTGAGAGTTCTACATCTAGATCTTTATGCAGCAGGAAGTAAACTGACTTGAACTTCTGAGACATCAAAACCTACCTGTGTAGTGACACACTTCCTCCAACAAAGCCATACCTACTCTAACTGGCCACACCTCCTAATAATGTCACTTTCCATGACTAATTATTCAAACACATTAGTTTATGAGACACATTCCTATTCAAACTGTCACACCTTCTTACCATGTTTTCTACTATATCACATTTCTTTATGTTTCTGGGACAATAACCTTTATGTAAAATACATTTTGTCAAAGTAATTGTCAGGGCTACTTGGATTAACCGTTATGTAAGAAGATAATAATATGCCTTTGTGATCTTACAATCTTTTCCGTAGTTTAGAATGTCATGTTTCTACCCAGAATTACAAGGTGAATACCCTTATTTCGAAGAAAGAAATGATATGACTGAGTAGATTTTAAAGAATTAAGTAAGGACACAAGAAAAAAATCTGTAATACAATTCCTTCTGAGGAGAAGCCACCTTCTTTGAACTGACCTCAACCTTCTTCCCATTTCCTTAAATACTTAAAGGAGGAACTGAGTTATCTTATGTGTGGCTCTTGAGAGAGTTCCCTACAAATGCTTTTCTGCTGCTGTCTATATGATTATTAGAGTACTCCAGCTGGATGGTAGGATCACACTGCCAAATACAAATCAAGTGCTCAGCTATTGTTTTCATCATATATATTCATATTTTCTAAAATAAAGCTGAGCTCTAATACTCAAACTATCCCCCAGAAAGCTATTTCCATTGTACCCAAAGTCATCTGAACCATGCTCTTTGCTTCTGCTCCCTCCTTCTCACAGGCCTGTGGCCAACAATTCCTGAGAACAAAGAAGACCCATAAAGCTGGACTGCTCTCAGGCAAACCCACCCTGGCCCCCTTTGTAAAGTTTCAGCTCATTTAAGGTATCTGACGATAGACTTAAGGGATATTACTGGATCTTTTTTCCCTTTCCACAATGGGGCCACATTGAATAAATTTCCTTTCTCTGTTTTGTACTGTTAATTTTACTCTTCAAATGGGCTTATCAAGGGCTGGTATTCAAACCTGGTTCATTGGGGTACATGTTGTGTCCCTAAGCTTTGGGACCTAGGTAGATCTAATTCTTAGGTAAAGGCTGTCTAGATAGATAGATGACTATAACTCTTATTTGTGGTTACTTTATCTTTTTATTACCTCAGACTTTAGTTTGAGAAAGTAAATGAACAGTTAAATTACAGAGGAATTTAAAGAACAATATAATATTCTTTCAACAATGTTATATTTTTCTATGTGATATATATTATTAATAACACTAAAGGCCTGATCGGTTAGAAATGAGAATTTTACAGGTCCTATAGACATAACAAAATCTATCTTTAATTTTAATAGGTATAAAGGGAAAATGAAAGTCTGGGAGGTGTTACTGTGATATTTTATTCTAGAGCTGAAAAATATGACTTTTTTTTTTTAGAAATTCAATTATCTTCTTTAAAAAACCTTGTTAGCAATACCATGAGTATTAAAATCTTAGGTAAGTACACTATACGATATCTTATATAATCAAGAAAAAATATGCTCTTAAGATGTCGAACAACATGAATGTTATTATTAGAGATTTATGTCTTTTATATCATTTAGATGAGAAAGTTTTCTCAAATACTTGATATCTATAAATGCTGTAAATAGAATTAAAATTATAAGTTTGTGAACCATCTGATAATATTACAGAGCCTTTAAGAGAGTAGTTAACTAAATCTTTACTTTTTAATAGAAACATTGAAATCCAATTGGTTTGGATCAATTGTTTTTCCTTATTAAATGAAATGAAGAGCTTGGTTTTAAAATGTAAGTATTATAAAATGTAGATTATTTTAGGATATTTGAAATAAATTTTTGTAATTTAAAATAGGATTTTTTAATCAAAATTATACTAAATGAGAAAATACTTTTACAAAGATAGTAAAACTCTTTAATATTTTTGTCCTTGTCTGAACAAATAATTATCAGATGTTATTAAAAATTAAGAATTAAAGAGACTCCCTGTTAGGTTTCCATGCCTTTATTCTTCAGTAATAATCCCTCTATTTTTTATCTATGTCTACTTCACTTTTTCTACATATCTTTTTCTTATTCTCCCAAAGTCCTGAGTTCCCAAGGTGGCTTAGTTTGGCATCCACTCCAGGAAGATATACTTTCCTCCCCACAACATCAAGACTGGGTCAGGTGTTTCTCTGGAGGGAATGGGCTCCAAGATGCCGGTCCAAGGTGTTTTAGATCCCAAGATGTTCAGTGACTGTGGTTTGCAGCTTGGACATGCTTAGCTTTTAGTTTAACGTCCAATAATGAGTGAGTACATCCCCTGCTTATCTTTCTGGGTTTGTGATACCTTGCTCAGGAGGATACTCTCCAAATCCATCCACTTGTCTGAAATTTTAGGATATCAGTTTTTCTTACTGCTGAGTAGTACTCTATTGTGTACATGTACCACAGTTTGTTAATCTGTTCTTCAGTTGAGGGGCATCTAGGTTGTTTCCAGGTTCTTGCTATTATGAATAATGCTGCTATGAACATAGCTGAGCTAATGCATTTGGAGTGTGACTGTGCATATTTAGAGTATACATACAAAAGTGGTATTGCTGGATCCTTGGGGAGATTGATTCCCAGTTTTCTGAGAAACTGCCATACTGCATTCCAGAGTGGCTGAACAAGCTTACACTCCCACCAACAATGGAGGAGTGTTCCCCTTGCTCTGCAACCTCTCCAACATATGCTGTCTGCCATTTTTCTTAGCCAGTCTGACAGGTGTCAGGTGGTATCTCAAAGTTGTTTTGATTTTCATTTCTCTGATGGCTAAAAATGTTGAGCACTTTTTCAAGTGCCTTTCAGCCTTTTTTTAATTCTTCTGCTGAGAATTTCTTTTTTAGATCTGAACCCCATGTTTTGATTGGGTTATTCAGGGTTTTGGGCTCTAGTTTCTTGTGTTCTCTCTATATATGTATAGAGAGATCAGTTCTCTGTCACTTTTAGGGCTGATGAAAATCTTTTCCCATTCTGTAGGCTGTCGTTTTGTCTTATGGACAGTATCCTTGGTTTTACATAAGCTTCTCATATTCAGGAGGTCCCACTTATTGGTTGTTGTTATTAATGTCTGTGCTACTAATGTTATATTTAGGAAGTGGTTGCTTGTGCCAATGCATTGGAGGGTATTTCCCACTTTCTTTTCTATCAAGTTCAGTGTCCCTGGGTTTATGTTGAGGTCTCTGATCCACTTGGATTTGAGTTTTGTGCAGGGTAATAGGCTTGGATCTATTTGCAGTTTTCTACACACTACCATCCAGCTATGCCAACACCATTTGTTAAAGATACGATTATTTTTCCATTGAATATTTTGGGCCTCTTTGTCAAAGATCAGGTGTTAATAGGTTTTTTTGGGTTAATGTTGGGGTCTTCAACTCAATTCCATTGATCCACAAGTCTGTTTTTATGCCAGTCACAGGCTGGTTTTATTAATGTAGCTCTATAGTATAATTTGAAGTCAGGTATGGTGATGACTCCTGAGGTTCTTTTGTTGAGAAAAATTGTTTTGGCAAGCCTGGCTTTCCTGCTATTTCACATGAAACTGAGTATTGTTCTTTCAATGTCTGTAAAAATTGTGTTGGAATTTTGATGGGAAGTGTGTTGAATCTGTAGATTGCTTTTGGTAAAATTGCCATTTTTACTATGCTGTTCCTACCTATCCAGGAACATGGGAGATCTTTCTATTATCTGATGTTCTTTTCAATTTCTTTCTTCAGTGATTTAAAGTCTTTGTCAAATAGGTCTGTTACTTTTTTGGTTATAGTTACTCCAAGGTATTTAATGCTATTTGCAGCTAGTATAAAGGATGATGTTTCCCCTTTTAATTTTTTAGTCCTTTTATCTTCAGTATATAGGAGGGCTACTAATTTCTTTGAATTAATCTTGTATCCTGGTACACTGCTGAAGGTGTTTATCAGTTGTAGAAGTTCCCTGGTAGAATTTTGTGGGTCACTTTTGTGTGCAATCATATCATCTGCAAATAAAGATAGTTTTACTTCTTCTTTTCCAATTTGAATCCCTTTAATCTCCTTTTGTTCTCTTATTGCTTTAGCTAAAATTTTGAGAACTCTATTGAATAGATAAGGGGAGGGAGGACATCCTTGTCAAGTTCCTGATTTTAGTGGGATTGCTTTGAGCTTTTCTTCATTAAATTTGGTGTTGGCTGTTGGCTTCTTGTAAATGGCCTTTATTATATTTAGATATTTTCTCCTTATTCCTGAACTCTCCAGGACTTTTTCTTTAAGCACTTATCAGTATGACATTACAAATAAAGTTTACTTTTAAATACTATTATGGTGCTGTCTTTTGTTTTTAAGTTTTTAATCACTGTATCTTTGGTAATTTTACACCATGCATGCAAATTGTACTCACTTCTCAGTTCCTCCGTATTCTCCCTTCTCTTATGAAGTGGTCGACTAAATGAAAAATCAAAACAAAAAACAAACTCATAGCAAACGAAATGAACAAGCAAGCAAGCAAACACAAAGAGAAAAACAACCCAAAAATCCCCAAATAATAAAATCAAAACAAGGACAAAACAAAACAAAAACCTCTTCCCTTCTCTGAAGCCTCTTCATTTTTCTTGGTGGCTTTGTGAGCCTTGTCTGTCAAACAGTATACCCCTTTGTCCAACCAGCTTTACTTGTAAATGTTTGTTGCAATGAGTCACTGGTCTGGTTCAAGGCCTCTGGTTTCTGGTACACATCATCACTGGATCCTTACCAAAACTCTTTCAGAGATCCAGAAACTGCCTATAGTCATGAAGATCTTGCAGTAATTGTACCACAGGATCATTCCCTTCACTAGGTCCAGCAGGTGTTAAAGGAGGTAGATGTTATGGTGGGTCATCCCCAGGCCCAGTTGTGGGCCTGGTGAGTTGCCTTGGTCGGGTTAGGCTACTGGGCATAGCTTTCTCATATGAGGGGCAGGACCAGCTCTCCTATACCCAGGCCATCAGGATCAGCTCTCCTCTGCACATGGCGAGAAGTGAGGCCATCTCTTCCTAGATTAAGAGGCCATATGTCTTCTGTAGCATCAAGAGGCAGAGCCAGCTATACCAGGACCAGAAAAGGATGGCTGGCTCTTTTGGGAGCCTTGTTCAAGTAAGTTCAATGACCTGTAACAGATATATGAAGTTAGTTCAACAAAGAAACTGTGACTATCTGTTTCAAACAAGTAGCCCCAGATAGCCTGACCTGTTTTTATTTATACAATTGTAATGGGTTGCTTGGAAAGTTTTACAATCAGGTCTGTTCCTTTAATCTGTTCTAAAAATGGTTACAACAATTAACAGTTTGTTTCTTTGTTACTTTCCCCTCTCATACCCTAATTTTCTCACTGTAATCATTACCTATTTGATCCATAGCTCCAATGTTAGAAGCATAAACAGTGTTGCAAACTACAGAGGACATTTTCTAACTAGGCATTGTCTACAGGTAGGACAATGGCCCAGCTGGCAGGATTTGTGGTCACAATGTCATGCAGAGTGAGGGACAGTTTTGTCACTAGTGGTAAATATTTATATCTGGTAGGGTTAGAGTTCTCACAAAAGACTTGCCAGCCAAAGCTGGATCAATTCATTCTACATCCTGAACTACTCTTTCTCCTTTGGGGAGATACCAGGTTTTTCCTTTAATCCTATAAGCAACATGACTTAGAAACTTACTCTGAATAGTTGGCACTGTTTATCCCTAGTTCTCATGCCCTTCTTTCAACTTCATAGGGTATTGGCACAGCTGTGCAAGAACCCTGGGCTTCTGATTCTACTTCATTCTATCTCTCATCATATTACTCATTAACTCCTAATATCATCTACTTATTAGTATTTATCCTAGACTCTTTTGGTTAAAATAATTTTCTCTGTGCCTCTTCAAGTTACTTGCAGGGTGTGTTGGAAAGGCAACATCCTGTTCTTAAGAAGCCTGAATTCATGGTCACACTTGAAACATCAAAGACTTTAGAGACTGAATCAGGTCCATTGTGTATTTTTTTTTTAACAGCATTCCCTCTGGTTCAGAGGAAAGTCATGAGAGAGAATTGTTCCTTTGGTAATAGCTATTTTATTCATGACAGAGAAAGTGAAACTAGAGCAGCCAGCAGTATGCTTGTATGATAAATATAAGGAGAGCACACCACACATAGACTCCCATAGTCATGCCCAGAATTATGCAGCGAACTATCCATCAGTTTTGCCAAATGGGTTAGGGTCTCCAGAGCCTTGCCACAGGAGAGTTTGTTAGTGCTAGTCTCAGGACTTGTCCCCTGAAGAAGTCACATGACTCCCAGCAGGTTCAGCATGGCACTCTGATTCCATCGCTGAGTAGTTCCCATGGCCCCACCAGCCACCAACATCAACACAGCTCAGAAATGCAGCAGGACCTCAGACCCAGACATGACTCTAGACAGCAACTTGGGCCTAGGGGACATCCTAGGTTTCAGGTAGAAGCATAGGTCTCTCAGATAGGAATGGCTTGGTGATTGCATGGTTCCCAGACACCAACAATGCCACACGTTTTGGCTCTGACCCCAGTTTCTGTGTAATCTTTTGTGGCAATGCAGACATTATCTGGGTGGAACCATGAACCCAGACATGGTCCTCAGCAGTAGTCTAGTTCTGAATGTCACCATTGCCCCAGGTGGCAGTGGAGGATACTCAGATGGGCATAGCACCTGTGACAGCGTGGTCCTCAAACACTAATTTGGCTCCAGATCTTGGGTATTCATGTGGTCTCCAGTGCTACCAGAAACCTGGGACATCAACACTGACCCTGGCTGTACTAGGACTACAGACTCAGACATGGCCCTCAGCTGTAGCTCTGGTCCATATGTCCAGATCAATAATCCTTCCTACATTTAGTCTATTATCACCATGACATCTGGTAGCAGCGCAGGTTGATAAGATATGCATGGGTCCTGCATGCAGCCTCTCCTTTGCTCACCAATATGGACTCATTGGTTGACCTGATCCTGGCATCCACATGGTCTTTGGTGGATATATGGGCAACAGGCTTCAATACAGATGATGGCTACAGTAGGATCACAGATCCAGACATAGTCCTTGGCAGCAACCTGGGTCTGGATGTCACCATGGCTTCAGGTGGAGACACAGGCCACTCAGATCTGTGTGGCCCTGGCCGCAGCATGGTTCCTAGACTCCAACAATGACACAGGTTATGACTCAGGCCCCAGGCCTCTGTGTGGTCCCTGTTGGTAACATGGGTCACAGAATGCCACACAAACCTCAGCTACAGCAGGACCATCGACACAGACATGGTCTTTGGCAGCAACCAGAATATAGATATCACTATGGTCCCAGATGGCAGCGCATGCCACCTATATTGGCATGGCTTCAGTGACAATGTGGTCCTAGGACATCAACACAGCCCCAGGTGGCAGTTCAGATTCCAGGAATCCACATAGCCCTTGTGGCACAGGGGCCATGGACATTAACACAGACCCTGGATGCAGTAGCGCTACCGACCCAGATATGGTTCTTAGTAGCAACCTGGGTCTTAATCTCACCATGGACCCAAATGGCAGTATTCTGATGTGAATGCATCATTTGTTATTCTCATAGTCTGTGCAGTTCTTGCCACTTGCTGATACTAACTGGTGTTACTATTTGTTTGACTGGGATATGATCTCAAATTGTGGTTTGAATTTGCACGGGAGTGGGATGGGGTCTGTGTTGAATTTTTTCATGTTTATAAATCAATTTTTGACATATCTTCTCTTACAAAATTTATTTTAAATATCATGCCTCTTTTCTTTCTAGGTATTTCTCTACTTTTGATTTTTCAGATTTCTTTGTGTATTTTAAGTCTCTAGAACAGATATCTTCATGAAAACCTTTCTTTTGATGTGCAGCTTGTCATTTCCTTTTCTTAGCTGTTTTCCTCACCATGCCAGTTTTGTTTTAAAAAAATCTATTTAACAATTATTTTATTGTTTAGTTTTAGTGAAATAATTAATGAATTTGTTTTATTAAATATTTCTTGCCTAATCACTATTATGTAGATGTTTTGGCACTATCTTCTAAGAAATCAATAATCCTTCTTACATTTAGTCTATTATCTACTTTTATTTAGTATTTTGTGTTTTTTTGTGATGATAAATGAAGACCTTTTATTGTACATTAGAGTTACCTATTGTTTCATGCACCATTTTTTAAAACACTTTTTTTCCTACCAATAATTTTCCTACCAGTATTGTCATAGGGTAAGGATATGAATGAGGAAACTTTTGGACTTGACTTCTACTGTAAATGTAAAATAATCTAAATGAATAAACAGATATTACATGTTCATAAATTGTAAAATTGTTTTTAAAGTATAAATTGAAATACCTATGCATTGACTTCAGTGCCAATAAAAATTCTAGGTCTCTAATCTTTTTGGCCACATCAGCCGGGATCCCCATGCCTTATGTGTGACAGCAGTCCATTGTTTTCCTTAAATTCAATTAAACTTAAACAGACAGAGTGCTCAGAAAGATAGCAGGTTGAGTACATAGTTGTTGTGTGTTAATGCTCTTGCACATTGCAAAAATTTGTTATTCAAATTAGATTAATAAAATGCTGATTGGCTATCCAAGCAGGAAGTATAGGTGGGACAACCAGACTAGTAGAATTCTGGGAAGAGAAAAGGCAGAGGCATAGATGGCAGTAAGATGCAGAGGAAGCAAGATGTAAATTCTGAACTAAGCAAAATGGTATCAAGCCATATGGCTAAGCATAGATAAGAATTATGGGTTAATATATGCATAATAGCTAGTTAGTAATAAGCTTGAGCTACTAGACCATCATTTATAAGTAATATCAAGCCTCTGATTCAATTATTTGGAAAGTTCATGCTGGTTATTTAGAAACTGGCAGGAGGGAGACTTCTGTCTAGAACCATCCAGGGCATTCTCCAGCAACCCATGAAGTCCTTTATGACAACCCTGATTCACCTTTGTCTTTGTATCACCACAAGCTTTGATGAATCCTAGAGAAATGCTTGAAATTATAACTGTTTTCCCGGAATTCCCAAGTCCATGATTTTTCTTCATTTATTTCATTGAGTGACAATTCATGATGGGTGCCTGATGTTGGGGTGACAAGACTTGTGATTAGCCTCAGAGAATAGGAATCCAAATTTATGGTGGCCAACCACAGATTCAGGGAAAGATGATGTCTCTGTACCTTTGTAAACACAGTGCCTGCTACAAGAACATTCCTTGATTGATGTGGCTTGGTCTATGTTTGGTGACTAACTTTTAAAAGAATGAAGGTGTAGCCCTAAAGTGATGAAGAACTTCAGGCTCCTTCTCCAGCACCATGCCTGTCTGCATGCTGCCTTGCTTCCCACCATGATGAAAACGGACTAAACTTCTGAATCTGACCATCTTGTTTGTAAGCAAAGATGTCTTTGAGCCAGGAGTGTCATGCAGTCCAATGACTGGAAACAGGTCTGATGAGAAAATGAGAGACTGCAGATTTATTCCTGGTTAAAATAAACAAGTTTGATTAAGGAAGACTCCCTGAAAAAAATTTCTGATGGGAAGAGATGGCTACATTAGCTTCAAGATTGGTTGCTAAGATGATCCAGCCTCAGAACCCCCATAAGATTTCCAGCACCACTCAATCAGCACAAAGTAGTAATGGAAAGCTACACCAAAATTCCCATAATATTGTTTATAAATATTTGTTTTCATTATAAATGACTAATAGTCATAGTCAATTTCTTTCTAAGGAAAAAAGGTATATCTTATATAGAAATAATAAAAAGATAGATTATTGAATCTGCTTTGATCCAAAAAACTGTTAATCTCAAAATATTTTACATTGGTATATGGGTTTTTGTTTATTATTATAAATTTAAGGTCCATTTTGTTATACTGTATGTATATCTCTACTTTTGTTTAAGATATTATGTTTATGTAACATTTAAAATTGTAATGTGTAATTAAGAAATACATATTAAAAGTCATCTATGATAACCAAAAAAAAAAAAAAAA
>PVIH01013621.1:0-21134 GCA_004025045.1 Sigmodon hispidus | reverse complement strand
CCCAACAAAGTATTATACATATAAAGTTACAGCAATTGTGACAGAAGGCACAAGACTTCATGAGGTCAAGCCAGACAATATCATAAAATGGAGAGGGGAGATGGGCATGCAGGACCACTTTTGCGTGAGGAACAATTGGGATCTTCTGGGAGGAGAGTCAGTTTTCTTCAAAAGATGTGGCATCTGTAAGGTGGACCATACTCCAGGCATGGCTATTCCCCCAGGAGTAGATGGGCAGTGCCAGCTGAACTCATTAATTTAAAAATTAAGTAGGCAACAAAGTTCAGTGTGTATAGAAGCAGAATGAATCAGGAAGAAGTTGGAAAGTAGCGAAAATGGCTAAAATATGCTGTATGAGTGGGAAGGATTGGGAGGAGGGGGAGCAGGGGGAGTCATGGATACAAAAGTGTAGAGAGCTGCCTGCTGCTGCGCCCTAGAGATGGTACTGATTTCTGGCCTTCACCCCCCATGGGTGAGTGCTCTCTTTTGATAAACAACTCCTTATTTGGCTTGAGCCAGGGGCGTGGTGTATGTGGACCTATGAGTTGTGCCCACGTGGCTTATTGGGATTGGATGCCCTGAGAGTTTCTAATCAGTGGGCGGGGTTTCCCGGGGGAGGAGAAGGAGAAGCACAGGGAAGAACAAAGAGAGAACAATTATAAAGGTCCCGAATAAACTGTTGAAAGAAGATCCTGGGTGTTGCGTTTTCCTTGCTGGCAAGGGTGCGCGTGACAAGTGGTGGCCCGTACAAGAAGCAACTCCTGCGAGCTTCAGGCATCAGAACTTTCTGCAGTCGGGGGTGGGGGTGGGGGGAGTGGGGGGGGGTCGACCGGTAAGTCCCAGGTAAATTGGGATCCGCAATCAAAGCGGGTAGCTCCGACCTGTAGATAAGGCAGAGAAGAGGGAGCTCACAACCTTGAGCTTAAAGTGAAAGCAACAGCAGTTACAAATTTAGGCTTAACGTGAAAATAACAGCAGTTGCAAACTTGAGCTCAAAGTGAAAGTAAAAGCATTAGCAAAGCTAGGGCTGTTTGGTAAGGGCTCGGAGAAGATTTTTAAGGTAGGAATTAAAGGTTATACAAGGATGGGGTCTTCAACCTCACATCCAATTTTTTTGGCTCTTAAGGAGCTGCTTCATTAAGGTTTTTCTGAGTCTGCTCTGCTTGCTAGCAGTGGGAGAGATTCATGGGTTCCTACACCATATTGAAAAGCAGCCAAGAGGGGCGGAGTCAGCATTTAAAGTGATAGCAGCATTTTAAAAGCTCTTTGAGTTGAAAAATGGTTTAGAATTCTCAATAAAACAGATTTAGACTCTCAAAACCTCTAAATGGGTGAGGAAATAAAGATAAAAAAGCCACGTAAAAATGGCAGATAAACAGATAGTCTGGATTCTGGTTATTGCATTTTCTTGTAATTTTTTAACTTTTAAGGAGCTAACTGCAGAGATACAACTGATTACTAAGGCTGCTAAGTCAAACAAATGCATATACTTTAAAACATTCTGAAAGGAGAGTCAGCTTTAGACTCCACGCGAGTGATGACAGTGGAAGCCAGAAAAGCACTGCAGGTAGTTGAACAGGGGTTGCAGGATGCTTGCCTAAATAGGATAGAGGAAGGAAAAGATTTTGCCCTATGCCTTTTGCCTACATTCAGACAACCCACAGGGGTACTATGGCAATCAGGTCCACTGTTGTGGATACACCCAAAGGTATTGCCTAGTAAAAGTATAGAACATTACCCTACAGCAGTAGATGATTTAGCTCAGAATGGCATCCAACAATCCATTCAGTATTTTGGGCATGCACCAGCCGTAATAATTGTGCCATACACAGCAGCACAAGTTAACACCCTGTGTGCTGTTGTTGATGATTGGGCAATTCTTTGCTGTACCTTTGCTGGAAAAATGGATAATCATTACCCAAAACGTCCTCTTATGACATTTTTTAAGGAGCATCCCATAATTTTTCTGAAGGTCACCACCACAGAGCCAGTGGTGGGAGCTGTCAATATATTCACTGATGGCTCGAAAACAGGAGTAGGTGCCTATATGGTACAAGGCAAACAACCAGTTCAACATCAATTTACTCCTGGTACTCCTCAGGTACTAGAACTTCAAATAGTATGTGAGGTGTTTAAAGAATGCCATTTTGCCTTTAACTTGATATCTGACTCAGCCTATGTGTTCAATGCTTTAAAGGTGCTTGAAATGGAAGGACCAATAAAATCATCCAGTACGGTCACTGTCCTATTTAACCACTTGCAAGACTTGATTTTGCAACAAAAGGAGAGATTTTTTCCTCAACATATCCGTGTGCATACTGGCCTTCCGGGCCCACTCAGTAAAGGCAATGCCAAGGTGGATATGTGCACTAGACAGGACTGGGTATTCTTTACCTCTCCTGTAGTCAAAGCTCAAGAATTTCACCAGCTATATCATGTGAATGCTAAGACCTTACAACAAAAGTTTCAGATATCAAGAGCTGAGGCACATCAAATAGTTTTGGATTGTGCTCAATGTGTAGTGTACCACCACCCACCTTCCCTAGGTGTTAATCCCAGAGGGATCTTGCCATTAAAAGTATGGCAAATGGATGTTACATTTCTGAATTTGGCTCTTTAAAGTATGTACATGTTTCTGTAGATATGTGCTGTGGTATCTTGCATGACACTGCCATGTCAGGAGAGAAAGGACGCAATGTCATTGCGCACTGCCTAGAGGCCTGGGCAGCTTGGGGAAAACCCCTGCAGGTAAAAACTGACAATGGCCCTGCTTATGCTGGAACACAGTTTACTGCATTCTGCAGACAAATGGATATACAAGTAACTCATGGATTGCCTTACAATCCACAAGGACAAGGCATAGTGGAACGTGCTCATCACATGCTGAAGGAATGCTTACAAAAACAAAAAGGGGGAATAGGCCACAGCCGCACCCCCAAAGAAAGACTATCTATAGCTCTGTCCACCCTTAATTTTTTAAATTTGGATGCTGATGGTCGCTCCGCGGCAGATAGACATCTGATTCTCATCCCTAGCCACAGAGGCATGGTAAAATGGAAGGATATTTTCACGAGCCACTGGCATGGTTCTGATCCAGTGCTTACATGGGCAAGAGGTTCTGTTTGTGTCTTTCCTCAGGACCGGCAAGATCCAGTGTAGGTACCAGAATGGCTAACCAGGAAGGTCCAAAATGACAAGTATGATGCTGACTTTGAGGACGAGGATTGGCCCTGGACTGGGTACCCGTCCCGGTACAAAACCCTAATGCCATGAGCTTGTTTAGAGCTAGGAGAGATTTTGGTATTACTGTAGCTGTTGTTACAGCCATTTCCCTAGCCGCAATTGGGGCCACCACGGCCACCATTGCTATGAGTCATACCATCCAGACAGCTCAAATACTTAATAATTTGTCTGCCAATGTAGCCCATGCCTTAAACATTCAAAGAGACATTTCTGCCCAGTTTCAAGGCAGGCTGATGTTGGTCCATCAAAGGATTGACCTGGTGCAAGAGGAGGTTGATGTCCTCTGGCAGATGGCTCAGTTGGGATGGGAATGGAAGTATCAGGCCCTATGTATGACTTCTATTCAGTATGAAAATTTCCTATGCTGCAAATTTGTCTAAAGTTGTGTCAAGTTGTTTTATAGGAAATTGGTCAGGTGAATTCGAAGTGACCATGGAGAAGTTGAGAGTTGCAATAGTTGCTGTGAATTCAACTGGAGTGGACCCTGAAGTTGCTGAAGGACTAAAGAGATGGATGTCCACCACCCTCAATCATCTGAAGGAATGGGCGGGAATGGGTGCTCTGGCTGGCTTGATGGTGCTGATAATTCTGATTTGCCTGTGGTGCATCTGCAAAATGAGGTTCACACAATGTAGCAGCATGGCCATGATTGTTCAAGCCTTCACCGCCATTGAGATGGGACAGCCCCCACATGTTTGGCTTGCTGCCTTGAAAGAGTAATGTTTGGCACGGGTTGTGAGGCTAAGCACTGCACATGGTTTTGCCTAGGAAAGGCTTCATGAAGATCATGCCTAATTGCATACAGGTTGGCACCTACTCTCCTGTCCTCATGAAAACGGGTGCCGGACAGGTCTGTCCCTGTCTGAGTGGATGATACCTGGATTAGGGATAGCACAAGTCCTCTTGCACAATGGGGATTAGGCCTCTGCTCTTGCCCACTGCTTTTGCTTGATTTTTTAATTTTTAATTACTAAATAAGGAGGAGATGTAGAGAGCTGCCTGCTGCTGCACCCTAGAGATGGTGCTGATTTCTGGCCTCCACCCCCCGTGGGTGAGTGCTCTCTTTTGATAAGCAACTCCTTATTTGGCTTGAGCCTGGGGCGTGGTTTGCTGTTGTGTATGTGGACCTATGAGCTGTGCCCACGTGGCTTATTGGGATTGGGTGCCCTGAGAGTTTCTAGTCAGTGGGCGGGGTTTCCCGGGGGAGGAGAAGGAGAAGCACGGAGAAGAACAAAGAGAGAACAATTGTAAAGGTCCCGAATAAACTGCTGAAAGAAGATCGTGGGTGATCCTGGATGTTGCGCTTTCCTTGCTGGCAAGGGTGCGTGACAAGATACAAAAGACTTTTTAAAATAAATAATAGAATAAAATAAAACCAATGATAACATTGTAAAAAGAAATTCTCAAAGAATTAAAAAAGAATATCTATTAAAATATCAGTTTTTAAAATAAAAACACTCACTAAAAGTATAAGACAGATGAAAATGTGGAAACCATAGAGTGAAATGTAAATCAAGAAGAAAAAGTACTGAGAAAAAGAATAACTATCCAATATGGAATAAATTGTACAAACAAGCTTACTTGAATGTAGGAAGGGGTATAAACATAAAGAATTTGGGATTCCATAAAGTCAAAATAGCGTTAAAATATAGTAAAGAAAAAAGAAAGGCCACAGAAGTGTAACAAAGTATTTTAAAATGTGGTTTGAGTGTGACTTTGTTCTAGCTTCTCAAACATTGGTGTCTGTCTGTTTTAATCTGAGTTGGACAGGGAGATTCAAGTGAATATCCGCTTGTCTTTTCTGTGGTTTATCCTGTTTCTGAGTTTAGATTGGACAGTTCTGTGACATCAGCCACAACTGTTGCCATTTTTGTCTTTTCTACAAGATTCTTCTGCTGGTTACATTTAGGTTGAAATATGTGTATTAGATAGGTGCTCTCATTTTCCTGAGAGTCCCCAAATCATACCTAGTTAATGTTGCTAGTGTTTCAGTTGGGTGGTGTCTCAAATGTGTTGGAATGTGGGAGGCAATGGTACTAAAACCTGAACAAACAAAGAATATAGTTATCTCTGTGTTCTCAACCTTCAACCTGAAGGATGAAAAAAGCTGTATATCAGACACATTTGGATGTTATAGTTCCTAGACTCTGCAATCAGTGAGTAACAATACAGCTCCTATGACTCACCTGAGACTTATTAACTTACTGACTTCTGGCTCAGCACTAACAAACTCTAGGACTATTATTAGTATGAATTATATTCCCTATCACTAAAATTGGGCTATTTTTCCCTGTACATGTCTTTATGCCTGAGCCTAACCTCCTACAACTGGCACTTTCTGACTTGTCAGTGTCTGGCTCTTCTGTTCTCCACAAATACCTCCCTAGACCTCCCCTTACTCTGAGGCTGTGGCAGGAATAACTGAGGTTCCATAGCCTGTGATTGATGTCAATACTCAAGTTATCAAGTAGCTCAGTACTTGGCTGCTGACCTTGAAAACATATGGTGATAAAATGGGATTTCTTTGTATCACTGACTCTTTTTCTGGAGGGATCCTTGTCTATGCAGAGCTTGCAGCCTTTTTTTTTCTTTCTTTCTAAAACTGTTGTCTGGAAAAGAGAGAGTAACATAATATTTGAGGCAACACAGTACACAGTATCTCTTATAATATAGGACTCTCTCTCATTCATGAATTTAAACAGACCACTGGATATAACAGTATAATTTGGTGACTAAGGATGGATACTTTAGAGGAAGACTTCCTCACTTTTGGCTCAGATACTTCCATTTTTAAGCTCTGTTACTTTAAGGGGTATTACACTGCTTCTGCCTCAGTTTTCTCATCTATAACTTGGGTTCAAAAATTAAGTTATTTAATATAGAAAAGCATTATGTACTTGGTACATGGTACTTTCCCAGTACATGCCAGCTACTTTTACTGTCTAGACAAGATCTTTTGGCATGCCATGTCCTCAGCAATGTTACTTTGGATGCTTGTAGAAATTTATATGCTAAACAAAAATCCTTAGCCAAAGTAATTTAACACAGTAAGGTATTTAATTCTGGAAGTATGACTTCAGAACTGCAATGCTGAGTGACTCTAAATATATATTTAAAAACATGCTTCAAAAAGTCAATACAGAGACTGCTGCCATTGTGGGTCACATGCAAGCTTGTGCCTCACTCAATGTTCTTACCACTACAGCATCTCTACCTGGATGAAGTTTATGTCTGCATATGATGAATATTTTTCTTATGAAGTATGCGTAACACCTCTAGCACTAGAGAGCTAGCCAGCAGGAAGAAAGATCTCTGGTCATTGCTAAGTTGATTTCTCTATGTCCTTTGTCCACTGAGTGTTTCTTGTCCAACAGGGTCTTACAATCAAATTCTGGTGGATAACCATGAGCAATGGCAATGGGTTATATTGTTTTCCCTGGTCTCCAGGACATCTCTGACAGGAGGGAAGGTATTCCTTACCTGGCACTGACTTTTTATTTAACATCCCATGGCTTTAGAATGAGCATAATCTCTAGTGTAAGGTAATTTCAATTTAAGTCTTTCATGTAAATACGTATGTATATTATGTATTTTTTATTTGGGGAAGTTTATCAAATAGTAGACTTTCACATGGCTTTTTCAAACACCCTTGGAGTTAGTTTGCCCTCTTCAAACCCTCTCATTTCCCCTGCCTTTCTGTTTCACTCCCCACTTCACTATCCATATTACTCTCCTTGTCATCTTTGTTTCACCTATGTGCTACTATTCCCCCAATTTCTTTTCTGTGTAAAATTTATAATAGTCTGCATATGCTGACTGATTTTAACTATATTTTAATTTTTCTGCCCTGCATGATATTAGCTGATCTGTTCTACCATGGCCTACCTGCCATGATGACTGACCTTGGGAAAAAAGTGAGAAAAACAAATACTTTATCCCTTCAAGTTTCTTATTGTGAGTATTTAGATGACAGTGGGGAGAATAATATCTTAACTCCTCACAGAATCTAGCACCAACTAAAGGTAAAAATCCAACACCTAAGCAAATTAAATTATTATGCTAGCATCCAACAAAAATTAGATTAAAATAAATGAGTTAAAGAAAAATCAAATAATAAGTCAGATGCAGTAAAGAAAAAAGGATAAAATTAGAAGAAACAATGGTAGAGTGATTCAAACTGTGTTCTACACATTCAATGTAGCTGAAACACAGATAACAAAAAGAAAGAAAAACACACTGAAGAAGATTCAAATGCACTGACTTCTCTTAGACAACACCCAGAATTGGATTCACAAAAGATATATCTGTTAGAAATTAATTAAGATCAATGAAATTGTAAACACATCCACACAAACTTAATGCTCAGTGTTCCTCATTGCAGGATTCAAAGCTGTACTTGTATCAGCTTTGAGAAACTCAGTATCCATTCTCTTGATGGTCAGTGCCTATTAAATCTCTAAGTATAAAAAACAAGTCTTTTCCCAGGTGATCACAGAACAAATTCAACCACCCGGATGCAGTACTACTTTCATCTTTAAGTGCCTCTGTGGAATCTGGAATGGCAGCAAGGATGGTATTCTTGATGCTACCTAAACTTATTCTTTAAAACGTCTATAAATTCTTACTTCCTTCTCAGCACTATTCTATAATGTACTTTCTGAAGTTATATCTAAAAAAGTATTCTGAATGATAAAAGTATTGCCACTAACTATCAGAGCACTCTTCACCTGCCATAGATATGAGGCTTTCCTTCTCTAGGTCAGTTCTGTTTCAACTGACTTTTGGGCAGTCAGTTAGCATTTTCTTAGTTACTTTAGAAATCATATTTGCCATAAGATGGCAGAGATATTAGGAATGGTTTTGAGCAACCAAAAGTTACAAAAAAAATGTAATGGAGGTGTCACCTTGAGAAGAAATCTTAAAACTCATGAAGAAATCATCTTCCCATTTCTCTAGGTAATTCACGTGATCATTAAAGCCTTGTGAACTTCCTTGAAACTCTTAGATGCTCTTTGTAACAAAAGAAAAGCAAAGTCAATGTTGTAGTCACTTTTAAATGTATACTAGGGTTCAGCTGTTACTAATTTCACTTCATTGTCTATTTTCTTCAGAATTCCATGGAAACAACTCATAAAAAGCAAACTGGCATCTGAAAAACAATAAAAGTAAGAGAAAAAACAATCAAGAATAGAACAAAACCCATAAACAGAAAAACAATCAGCATAAGAAACACATACATATGTAGAGATACATTTAAATTCAATCTTTTAAATCTATTGATTTATGCCTTTTACCATCTCTGAGAATTTTTTTACCTTTACCTTTCTTCCTATGTTACTTTTCTCTCTTTTAATTTTTTTTGTATTTTAAATAATATTTTACTAATTTTTTTGAGAATTTTATACAGTGCATCTTGAACACATTTTCCCAGCTCCTCCCATTACCACTCATTCTTCCCTCTCATCCCTTTCTCCTCCAACTTTAAGATTTCCTCTTTTCTTTATTCTTTCTACACCAAGTCGAATTTGTTTTACCCAGTTTGTCTTGGAATCTGCCATGCCCTGCTGTTTGTTCAATCTACCAGTCATTACACAGTTTTTTTTTTAAAGGAGCAACTGAATATCCCTATCCCAGCAGTTATTAAATGCCATTAAGCTCCTTAGCTAATAGTGAGATTATGTGCCCACCTTCTGCACTCTTATTAGAAGTGATGAGGGGATTTAGGAAGTGAAAAAAGAATAGATGCAAACTGTATTAAGAAAATAACCCATTAAATACTAATCTTGTCAATAAAATTTTTATATGAAAATACCAACTTTAAAAAGATATCTATGATGTTTTTAAAACAAAACAGTTTTTATTATCTTATATGTCAGTAAAGGTCATAAGTGTATTGAAACATGCAATCTCTTTTAAAAGACTAGATTCTAAGATCTGAGAAATAATCTCATATAGATATGATAAAATATTAATGTACAGCAATAGCAATTAAACTAAATTGCATCAAGGACAGTCAAATACCAATTTCTTGAGGCAACTGTATAAATTTCCCTTGTAAGACAATAGCTTCCATCTTGAATCTATCCTCATGGTCTCTTGGGATGCTAGAGCATTTCTCTACTCATTTAAGACTGCCACTATCTCCTTGCTGTCTACCTCAAGGGGGTGGATCTCTGAATCATTTACTACTTATCACACACACTTGCTCATGAGCCTTTCATCTATTATAAAAACCATTATTAATTTTATTGGTTGGATTTATCTTCTCATGAATTTCTTGTCCCCAGAAAATGTCTTAAATGAAGTTATTACCAAGTTTTTTCCTCTTAGATTCTTTTCTCTTTACATAGCTGTTCACTCAGCCTCTGATTGCTCAAGTTTTCACTATGTCATCTATCTCAATAAGACAAAACAACAGCCTACAGAATGGGAAAAGATTTTTACCAACCCTACAAGTGACAGTGGATTGATCTCTATAATATATAGGGAACTCAAGAAACTAGAGCCCAAAATCTTTAATAACCCAATTAAAAATGAGGTTCAGAACTAAAAAGGGAATTCTCAGCAGAAGAATTACAAGTGGCTGAAAGGCACTCAACATCTTTAGCCATCAGAGAAATGCAAATCAAAACAACGTTGAGATACCACCTGACACCTGTCAGAATGGCTAAGATTAAAAACACAGATGACAGCCTATGCAGGAGAGGTTGCAGAGCAAGGGGAACACTTCTCCATTGTTGGTAGGAGTGTAAGCTTGTCCAGCCACTCTGGAATGCAGTATGGTAGTTTCTCAGCAAACTGAGAATCAGTCTCCCCAAGGACCCAGCAATACTACTTTTAGGCACATACCCTAAAGACGCACATTCACACTCCAAAGGCATTAGCTCAACAGTGTTCATAGCAGTATTATTTGTAATAGCAAGAACCTGGAAACAACCTAGATGTCCCTCAACTGAAGAATGGATTAACTGTGATACATCTCCACAATGGAGTACTACTCAGCAGTAAGAAAAAATGATATCCTAAAATTTGCAGGTAAATGGGTAGATTTGGAGAATATCCTCCTGAGCGAGGTAACACAAATCCAGAAAGATAAGCAGGGGATGTATTCACTCATTAGTGGACTTTAAACAAAAAGCTAAGCCTGTCCAAGCTGCAAACCACAACCACTGAACAGTTTGGGATCTGAAAAAACCTTGGACCGGCGCCTTGGAGCCCATTCATCTCAGAGGAACACCTGACACACTCTTGACGTTGGGGTGAGGAAAGTGGATCTGCTTGGAGTGGATACTGATCTAAGCCACCTTGGGACCTTGAAACCTCCTGCCTTTGGGAGGAGATAAAGTGGTGGGGAGAAGAGAGAGTGACTGGGAGGGGTGGGTTGGGGAAGGGAGTTTTCACAAGAGGATAATGGATAAAAATATGACTTTATTCATTATAAAAAAGAATATGGGGTCATTAGTATATAGATGTTAAAATCTAAAATGTAAAGTACCATAATTCATTTAAAATTGTGAGAGATTAAAAGTCCAGGAAGAGTATAAATGTAAAATAAATGTTTGTTAGACATTGATATAATCTTATCAATTCTAAGTATAAAAGTATAGTGTTTTCATACTTGATACATAGAAAAAAATGTAGTGAAAACATGTAACAGCATTTTCTAGAGATAAGCAAGACTAGAATCAGAAGTGGTAAAAAATTTAAAGTGACTTAGAATTACAAATTTCAAAAGTCCATTAAAATATCCATGACACTGGTAGAATCACTAATTCTGCATCTTTTAAGAGCAAAAGGTTATTTACAAAGTATAAGGAATTGTTCATCTTCATTCCTGACTGTGTCTATGCAGCAATTTCTAAGTGTCAAAAACTTTCCCAGGTTTACAAATACTTTTTATCACCCTCAACCATTCTGTAGTCATTTTTATTTTTATCCTTCATTTTTAAATTAAATTTCTTTTTGTAAAGGCCATGTTGATAAAGTCTGCCAACAGTCAGCATTGTACATAGCTCAGGGTCAAAAATCTAGACAACTAAGAAGTTTTATTCTGAGGAAGTCATATGCCATATAATGAATAAAGAAGGTTGAATGATTTTATTAATTAGTAATTGATGCTAGTTTGTGGGGCTAGAGATAGAGTTTAAGATTTTATGCATGCTAGGTAAAGCACTAAAACATCAGACTATTTTCCCAAACCTTAAGATTTGATGATTCCAATAAAGTGGAGAAAAAAGTCTTTCAGAGACACAGGAAATAGTGCAATGGAGAGATTTGACTTACTGGAACAAAGGCTGAATTATAGACATTAGTCCACAAAATACCTATGAACACCTGATTTTTTGACAGAGGAGCCAAAGATATGCAAAAAAAAAAGAAAGCATCTTCAACAAATGGTGCTGAAACAACTGGATAGCATGTAGAAGAATACAAACAGGTTCATATCTATTACCCTGTACAAATCTCAAGTCCAAGCAGATCAAAGATATCAACATAAATTTAGTTATGCTAAACCTGGTAGAAAGTGAAAATATTTCTGATTCTGAGCCTAGTCTTTAACAGCTGAGTCATCTCTTCCCCTATAATCAAATTAATAACTACCCTAAGTGCCATCACAGAACTTACATTCAACAATGAATAGAGGTAGAGGTAGAGGTAGAGATAGATGGTTGAGCACTGGACTGAGTCCCTGGTCCAGCTGGTAGTGGTGGAGGAGACTATATGAGCAAGGGGATAGGGACTGTGAGAAAAATTCTCACAATGATGGCTGACTGGAACTCTGAGGGGCTCACTTAATTAAGATCAGCCCCCTGGGAACCATCAGGAAAAGGAACTAGGCCCTCCAAAGATAGGCAACTGTCCACTGACATGGACAGTATGTGGAGCCTCAAGAGGAGGGATCATTCTGTGTTTCTGTGCGTAGACTGGCATCTTGGAGCCCATTCTCTCCAGAGGAAATCCTAGTCCAGTCTTGATATTAGGATGAGGGAATCAGACTTGTCTGGAGTGGATGATAAGCTAATCCACCTTAGGACATCTTGCCCTTCCTGGGGAAGGAATGGAGAGATGGAGAGAAGGGAGGCTGAAGGCTGACCAGGAGGAAGAAGGGAGTTGGAACAAGAGAATACATGGATTAAAAAAAAGTAAAGATTTCCTAAAAAAGTAAAAAATGAAAAAAGAAAGTAGAAATAGCCTTGAATGAATTGGCACAGAAGACAACTTCCTAAATATAACACCAGTATCACAGACACTGAGAACATCAATGAATATATGGGACCTCCTGAAACTGAAAAGCTTCTGTAAGGCAAAGGGCATAGTCAATAAGACAAAAATTACAACCTACAGAATGGGAAAAGATCTTTACCAACCCTACATCTGACAGATGGCTTATCTCTAAAATGTAGCTGGTATAATAGTCATTAACAACTGATTCAAAAGTTAATACTTATTATAGGGAAACACAGATACAAAAGATTTAACAGTTGTACAATTCCTAGAAAGCTGAATTGGTCCACATAGCGTAAGCAGATCAGATTCCTCCTCCAAGAGCACATTTCCTATTAATAATTGATCAAAATAGGAAAAAAGCCAGCATGCACCCAGTTTGGCTATAATCTGCATTTCTTAATTACACATTACTATTTTAAGTGAGTTACATAAACATCATACCTTAAACAAGAGTAGAAAAGCACATACAGAGTAACAAAATTGACCTTAAATTTATATCAACAAACCAAAATCCATCTCTTTTTAAATCATTCCTGTATCATATGTGGTCTAGCTCTGGATGTTTTAGTTTCTTCCTTCTGTTTATAAAGCATATCTTTTAAGGTGTAATTAAATCTTCTTTTTGTTTTGTCATGTAGAGTTTTATTTAGGGAGTTCGGATATCCAGAGAAGGGGTGGGGGAGGATAGAGAAAGGGAAGAAAGGAAGGAAGAAAGAGGAGAGAGCAGAAAGAAAAAAGGTAATTATATCTTTTAACAACTGCTTGTCCTATAGGATTGTGTGGTATACTTGTAATGTACTTTATATTACAATATTCAAAAACTGTTCCATTTTTTACGAAACATATGCTGGAGCATTGTGAGATTTAATTTGTACAGGCATGCCCATAATGGCCTTGACTTTCAAAAGGTGTGTAATTACAGAATCAGTCCTTTCAGAGCTCAGAGCAGTTGCTCACTGAAATTCTGGATAAGTATCAATGTATATATTTTAATTGTCCAAATTTTGTAAAATAAAACACATTCATCTGCCAAATTTTATTTCTTTTTATACCATCAGGATTGCTTCCTGCAATAGTGTCTGGTTATAGAAGGAGCAAGTAGGGTATTTCTTTACAATTTCCTTGGCTTGGTGTCAAGTAATGGAAAGGTCTTTCTAAATTCTTTGCTATTAACATAGTATTTTTTTTTGTTTTTTTGTTTTTGTTTTTTTCCCTTCTTTTTTTCCTTCTTTATTTATTTTGTATTTATCAAGAAAAACAGTAAAATGAATTTAAAATGCTGATAAGTTAACAATAACTATGAAGAAGATAAAAAATCATAAGCATGACTTATCAAGGGTGATAATGCAAATAAGATTACAACACATATATTTAATTTGTGTTCACCTTTCCCTCTGAATTTTTTTTTCATCCCTGTATATCCTTATTCAAGGACCTTTCCCCCTCCTGCCACATCAGGTCATTTTTTCTTCTCCACAACTCCTCATCCCCTCCCTAGGCAGGGAGCAGACAGTCCTATGGTCCCACTGACCCAATAATGCTTAGAGCAGTCTCCACTCCTGGCCAAATCCAGTTTTGTCCCCCCTCCCTCAAGAGTGAGTCAGGTATTCCTATAGTTGGAGTGGGATCTGAAGGGACAGTCCAGGGTGTTTCTGATCCAAAGCTGTTCAGTGGTTGTGGTTTGCCACTTGGGCATGCGTGGCTTTTTTTCTTGTTTGTTTGTTTAGAGACCACTAGTGAGTGAGTACATCCCCTGCTTATCTCTCTGAGATTGTGATACCTCGCTCAGGAGGATATTCTCCAAATCCATCCATTTGCCTGAGAATTTTAGGATATCATTTTTTCTTACTGCTGAGTAGTATTCTATTGTGTAGATGTACCACAGTTTGTTAATCCATTCTTCAGTTGAGGGACATCAAGGTTGTTCCCAGGTTCTTGCTATTACAAATAATGCTGCTATGAACATAGTTGAGCTAACACCACCTTTGGAGTGTGAATGGGCCTCTTTAGGATATACACCCAGAAGTGGTATTGCTGGGTCCTTGGGGAGATTGATTCTCAATTTTCTGAGAAACTGCTATATTGCATTCCAAAGTGGCTAAACAAGCTTACACTCCCACCAACAATGGAGGAGTGTTCCCCTTGTTCCACATCCTCTCCAACATAGGCTGTCATCTGTGCCTTTTATCTTAACCAATCTAACAGGTGTTAGGTGTTATCTCAAAGTTTTTTTGATTTGCATTTCTCTGATGGCTAAAGATGAAGAGCACTTTTTCAGGTGCCTTTCAGCCATTCGTAGTGAATTTGTTTTCTAACATAAAAAGGAGGGACCTACTGAGGTATAAGAATTATACAGAATACCCAAAAGATTGGACTAGAAAAGAAAGTCCTTCACTACATAATAATCAAATCACTAAATCAAATCACTAAAAATGAAAGAATTTTAAAATCTGCAAGGTAAATGCATCAAGTAACATGTAAAGGCATACCTTATTAGGATAAACATGACTTTTCAAAGAAGATTCTAAAAATCAGAATGGCTTGAATAGATATGCTACAGACTCTAAGATGCCACAATGCCAGCTCAGACTACTATATCCAGCAAAACTTTCAATTACTGTAGTGGGAGAAAATAAGATATTCCATTAAAATCATTTTTAAATCATATCTAAATCATATCTATCTTCAAATACTGCCCTACAGGAGGTGCTAGAAAATAATCTCCAACCTAAGGAATTGAACTACAGTCATGAAAGCCCAATAAAGAATCTCACATCAGGAAAACCAAAAGAAGACACACATACACACACACACACACACACACACACACACACACACCATGTACACCATCACCACCAATAACAACAAATAACAGACATATTAGTTTTTTTATTGCCATTCTTATTTCTCTTCTCACAGAACTCTGTGTTATTGTCATCTCCTTTTGCTATTTCTCCCTTTGCTCCTCCCTCTCTCTTTCTCCTGCTCCTCTTTCCTCTGCTTCTTATTTTCCATATTGCACCCAGTTTGTGATGTCTACTCCTGGGTGTGGGGCCTGCCCTAGATTGTCGTCACATCTCTCCATCTCCTAGAAGCTATCAGATGCCAATGGTGCCTTAGCTAACAGTGATGTTTTGTGCCCAACTCTTCCTGTATGATGTAATTTTGTCTGGCTTGGTCTCGTATAAGACTTAGACTTATTCAGATTCATGGAAATGCCTATTCCTACCAAGTTGATCTAGATATTTATTTGATAAAAAGACATTCTTGTAATCTGTTCCCCCAGGCATTATTGTTTCCCTTTTATATTTCATTTTATTTTATCTTCACTTTCCAAGTTTAGAAGGTCTTGCCTTGTCTCGATACACTGAAGTTAAAGAAACATTCCCAAATCTCTTTAAGTGTGCTTGAGTTATTCAGGTCCCATCCAGGTTTAGCACTAGGATGAGAGCATAAAGATGTTAGATCTCCAAGACGGAAATTCCAAAATCTCAGTGATGGTTGTTGGTATGGTTTTCACCAGGCCTGCCCTTACTAGAAGACTTGGTTTTTCTGAGAAACAAAAACAATCATTTCTCAGAAAGCCCTTAAGTGCTGTCTGAGGATGAATGAGTGCAGCAGTCACATCCAAATGCTTCTGACCTCAACTGACCTGTCTCCCTCTTCCTTACCAAGTTTCCACAGTAACCTGTGTGGCAGTTTCAGCATCTGGGCTCAATGGATATGGGAAAATAAAATGATAAGCAATGAAGCACAAGTTTAGAATAAAATAAGCAATGTTTTCCCTCATTTGCAGATCCTGACCTCCAGTGTGTAATGTATAGATGTAACAGTTGTAAGTGTACATAATGTCTAAATAAAGAACATTTTGAAAAGCACTTGGATAATATCCATTTATGAGTGATTATTTCTGGGTCTGGGTGACCTGACTCAGGATGTTTTTTTTTCTAGTCCCATCCATTTGCCTGCAAATTACAAGATGTCATTTTCTTTCTTTCTTTCTTTCTTTCTTTCTTTCTTTCTTTCTTTCTTTCTTTCTTTCTTTCTTTTAACTGCTGCCTAATACTCCATAGTGAAAATGTACCACATTTTCTAAAATTAATTGTTGAGTTGAGGTGCATCTAAGTTATTTCCAGGTTCTGGCTATTACAAATAATGCTGCTGAGAATGTAGCTGACAAATGTTTGTGATGAATATCACATCAAGGTACAAATGTGCATCCTTTGGGTATATTCACAAGAGTGTTATTGCTGGATCATGAGGTAGATTGATTTATAGTTTTCTAAGAAAATATCATACTGATTTCCAAAGTGACTGTACAAGTTTAAACTCCTACAAGCAATGGAGGGGGGTTCCCCTTGGTCCACATCCCCTTCAGCCTAGGCTGTATTTAGTGTTTTTTATCTTAGCTATTTTGACAGGTATAAGATGGTATCTCAGAGTTGTTTTGATTTGCATTTCCCTAATGGCTAAGAATGATAGGCACTTCTTTAAATGTTTTCCAGCCATTTGAGATTTTATTTCTGTTGAGAATTCTGTTTAGAATTGTGCTCCATTTTTAAATTTGGTATTTCATTGTCTAGTTTCTTTAGTTCTTTATATATTTTAGAGATCAGCACTCTGTCCGATGGAGATTTGGTGAAGAGTTTTTCCCATTCTGTAGGCTTGTGTTTTGTATTTTTGACCATATCCTTCACCTTTCAAAAGATCCATTTCATTGTTGCATTCAATGGCTGTGCTATTGGTGTTGTACTTAGGAAATGGTCTCCTGTGCCAATGTGTTCAGGGATATTTTCCACTTTCTCTTCTATCAGGCTCAGTGTAACTGGATTTATGTTGAGGCATTTGATTCACTGGGACTTAAGTTTAATGCAGGGAAATAAATATGGATCTATTTTCATTCTTCTACATGCCACTATCTAGTTATGGCAGTACCATTTGCTGAAGATGCTTTCTTTTCTCCATTGTATATTTTTAGCTTTTTTTGTCAAAAAAAATGAGGTGTTTATAGGTGTGTAGATTAATGTCAGGGTTTTAAATTTGATTTCATTGATCCACATGTCTGTTTTTATGCAATTGCCAAATTGTTTTTACTATGATAGCTCTAAAGTAGAGCCTGAAATCAAGGATAGTGATGTCTTCAGAAGTTTCTTTATTGCATAAGATTATTTTGACAACGCTGGTATTTTGGTTTGGTTTTTTTTATAGGAAGTTGAGTATTTTTCTTTTGAGTTCTGTAAAAAATTGTGATGGGATTTTGATGAAGATTGCATTGAATCTGTAGGTAGCTACTCTAAAACTGTATATGTATATTTATAGGAATGATCACATGTATTATAAGTGTTTTCTTAGATAGTAGTATGATTCCTGGTCACTTTTACAGACATACATACTGTTATTTTACCTTTACCTCCTTCTGTATTCTTCAGTGTCTCTCAAGAGTCCCTTTTTCCCATTTACCTGCTCAGATGACTTTTATCTCACTATACTCTTCTTGATTGCTCTCCACACCTCACCTCTGGAAAGGGTTATGATTTACTGTCCTAATTTCTGTTGTTAGCCGTAGGGAGCTGCTACAGCCACACCTTAACGTGGCGTTGGCCTTGAGCGCTCTCCCTGGTAAACAACTCCATATTTGGCTAAGGCCAAGGATCTGGCTTGCTTCTGTGTATCTGAGCTTATTGGTGATGCCCACGTGGCTATCTTGGATTGGAAGCCCTGAGGGTATTTCACTAAGAGCAGGCTTACCCCCCCCTCCCCGGGGTCATTCCTTGTCCATTAGAGAATGGTTGTTCCTCTGAGTGAGTGAGTGAGTGAGTGAGTGAGTGAGAGACTGAGCTAGTGAGTGAAAGATAAGAAGATATCTGAAAGGCCCAAATAAAGTGCAGAGAGAAGGATCCGGTGTTGCATGTTCCTTGCTGGCTGAGGTGGCACACTACAGTTAGCCTAGGATATTTCTTACATTTGAATTTGGATCTAGGATCTTCCATTGAGTGGGAACATGTGACATTTGTATTTTTTGATTCTGGGTTACCTCATTCAGGCATATCTTTTTTCATTCATGGTGTTTCTTCACAGAAGTATAAAATGTCATGACCAAGACAACTTTTCTAAAAACAAAACAACACAACAACAACAAAACATTTAATTGGGACTGATTTATAGTTCAGAGGTTGCTATTCTATTATCATGGTAGCTCACAGTGAGACAAGGTGCTAGAGAGGTAGATAGGGTTCTACATCTGGATCATTGTAGAAGGAGAGAGAGAGAGAGAGAGAGAGAGAGAGAGAGAGAGAGAGAGAGAGAGAGAGAGAGAGAGACTGAGCCTGCTCAATCACCCCAAACTTCAAAACGCCATCCTCCCATATGGCTATACCCACACCAGCTCAGCCACATGTCCTAATATTGCCATTCCCTATGGACCTATGTGGGGAATTTTCATTTAATCCACCAAAATATGTACAAATGCAGTAACAAAATACATCAGAAGCTGCTATATCAACTAAAATCCTCATTTCTAAAACTGGTTACATGGTCTGAGTTGATATTTGTAACTACCTTTCTCTACTATGCATTCTTTATTTAATTGGCAATGTAGCAGGATACAAGATTAACTCAAAGAAATCAGTAGCTCTTCTATACACTAGAGATAGAAGAGCTGAAAAAGAAATAAGGGAAACATTACCCTTCATAATAGCTGCAAATAGTATTAAATACCTTGGAGTAACTATAACCAAAGAAGTAACAGATCTATTTGACAAAAATTTTAAATCACTGAAGAAAGAAATTGAAGAGGATATCAGAAAATGGAAAGCTCTCCCATGTTCCTGGATCGGTAGAATCAACATAGTAAAAATGACAATTCTACCAAAGGCAATCTACAGATTCAATGCACTGCCGATCAAAATCCCAACACAATATTTTTTAGACCTTGAAAGAACAATACTCAAATTCATTTGGAATAACAGGAAAGCCAGGATTGCCAAAACAATTTTACTCAACAAAAGAACCTCAGGAGGTATCACCATCCCTGACTTCAAGCTATACTATAGAGCTACAATAATAAAAACAGCCTGGTACTGGCATAAAAACAGACTTGTGGACCAATGGGATAAAATTGAGGATCCAGACATTAACCCAAAAATCTATGAACACCTGATCTTTGACGAAGAGGCCCAAAACATTCAATGGAAAAAAGATGGTATATTTAACAAATGGTTTTGAAATAGCTGGATGGAAGTGTGCAGAAAAATGCAAATAGATTCCAGCCTGTCACCCTGCACAAAACTCAAATCCAAGTGGATCAAAGACCTCAACTTAAACCCAACCACTTTGAACTTGATAGAAAAGAAAGTGGGAAATACACTTCTACAAATTGGCACAGGCGACCACTTCCTAAATGTAACACCAGTGGCACAGACACTAAGACCAACAATCAATAAGTGGGATCTCCTGAAGCTGGGAAGCTTCTGCAAAGCCAAGGACACTGTCAATAGGACAAAAGGACAGCCTACAGAATGGGAAAAGATCTTTACTAACCCTACAAGTGATAGAGGACTGATCTCTAAGGTGTATAAAGAGCTCAAGAATTTAGAGCCCAAAACCTTGAGTAACCCTATCAAAAAATGGGGTACAGATCTAAAAAGGGAATTCTCAGCAAAGGAACTATGAATGGCTGAAAGGCACCTGAAAAAGTGCTCTTCATCTTTAGCCATCAGAGAAATGCAAATCAAAACAACTTTGAGATAACACCTAACACCTGTTAGATTGGCTAAAATAAAAGGCACAGATGACAGCCTATGTTGGAGAGGATGTGGAACAAGGGGAACACTCCTTCATTGTTGGTGGGAGTGTAAGCTTGTTCAGCCACTTTGGAATGCAATACAGCAGTTTCTCAGAAAATTGAGAATCAATCTCCCCAAGGACCCAGCAATACCACTTCTGGGTGTATACCCTAAAGATGCACATTCACACTCTAAAGTTATTAGCTCAACTATGTTCATAGCAGCATTATTTGTAATAGCAAAAACCTGGAAACAACCTAGATGTCCCTCAACTGAAGAATGGATTAACAAACTGTGGTACATCTACACAATGGAATACTACTCAGCAGTAAGAAAAAATGATATCCTAAAATTCACAGGCAAATGGATGGATTTGGAGAATATCCTGCTGAGCAAGGTATCACAGTCTCAGAAAGATAAGCAGGGGATGTACTCACTCATTAGTGGTCTCTAAACAAATAAACAAGAAAAAAAATCCAAGTAAGCCCAAGCTGGAAACCATAACCACTGAACAGCTTGGGGTTAGAAACACCCTGGACTGACCCTTCGAACCCCACTCCAACTATAGGAATACCAGACTCACTCTTGAGGGAGGGTGGACAAAACTGTATTTGGCCAGGAGTGGAGACTGATGCAAGCATTATTGGGTCATTGGGACGGACCATAGAACTGTCTCCTCCGGACCTGTGCTCTCTGCGGCGTCCCAGCGCACTCTGGAGCAGGGGCAGCTGAACTCTGCACCTGGCCACACCCGCAGTTCCTGCTGCTCAGGGAATCTACTAGGAGCCCTACTGCGACCCCGATCTGAGTGAACTGAGCAAACCAACTGCAGGGGCCTCTGAGGGGCGGTTTCGAACCCTGACCAGAGAGGTGACAGGA
>PVIH01013620.1:41353-57689 GCA_004025045.1 Sigmodon hispidus | reverse complement strand
ATTTTTCCCGATCCTAGTTCTGACAGCCCCAAGATTCCCGATCAGGTTTCAATCACGCGTCCGTGATTTCCCCGATCCTCTGCCTTTATCTACAGGCAGAGCTCCTGCTTTACGCAGGTCTCACTCTATTCCCAGTGAGACTTATCCGGCTAGCCCCCCTGCTTACCACAGTTCTGAATCCTGCGTGGGAGAGTTTTTTTTCTCTCTCTCTCCCGTCCGGGCCTCCAGCTGTGCCGCGCCCAATCCCGTCCAGCAGGAAAAGACACAGCACCAGGATTCTTCTGTGGTAATTGACCAGGTCCTTTATTGTTACAGATACTTCTTGCAGTAGTAGCCCCTTGCAGTAGTTCTTCCTCCTCTCCCAACCTGTGCAGCCAGTTTTAAGCTCAAGTCCTTCACTCAGCTAATGCCACGTGGGCCTTCACCATAGGGCTACGCACATGGAAGCAAGCTAGTCAATTCAGCACATCCCATGGATGGAGTTAATTATTACTAGAAGCATTCGCCATCAGGAAGGCAGGGAACAGGAGCCAGCACCATCTTTAAGGTGCGGCAGCTCCCAACAAATGTACACAAAATCACTCTTTCAGTGACTCAAGAAATAAAATACACGAACTCATTCTGACTTCCTCTCTTAGCAGAGAAAAAACTTTGGTCAAAGCACAGAATCTTTCAGTGCTTCAAACTCAATTTGTATAATGGTGAAAGGGCAGTGTGAGAATTTAATGAACTGATGGGCATTAATAACTCTTTTGAGTATCTTACCATTGTCACTCATTGCTGTTTTTTAAAAACTCTGATTCCTAGATATCTCTTCACATATTTTATGAGAAAACTACTCAAAATCACTTAATATTTTTATTACATATGCATTTATATATTTTTCTCTCTATATATATATATGTTTTTCTTTCCTTAGAATGTTCTATTTGTTTCTAGACTTTGTCTATTACCTTCTACTCATAATGAAATTTACCATAAATGGCTGGTTCCTTGTCTTAAATGATACATTCCTTTTTGAAATGATATATTCCTTTTTCTAATATGTACAAAACTTTTTCCATGCATAACTATTGTGTAGTAAATAGATGGCCAACTTTTGCTGTCAATTCTTGGAATAAGACCTTCAAATTCCTAAAATTTCTCAAGTGGTAAACTGTTAGCTCTTTATAGTAAGCCTTGACAGTTTCTATCAATAAGTCCCTTCATAATAGAATCTAAATTTATACTTCAGGTTGAAGGATGGTCAATCCAGTAAAACCAACCATGTGATTGAAGAGTCAAAGTCATCTGGTATTCTGACTTAAAAACTGAAAAGAGAAGAACAGAGATTTGATTTCAGCTTCCACAAGGACAATGATTTAAACAAGTGAACCTACATAATGAAACAAACAAGCCAACTCCAGATATCTAAAACTCAGGTGAGACTCTAAGTGGTGGTATGCATTGCTGTGTGTGAGGAGACTAACATTTGAAGGGCAAATTGTTTTTATGTCTGTTGTCATTCCCAATCTCATGCCATGCCTTTCTTTTTAGGTTGAATAAAATTTTTATTCTTAAAATAAAAAATTTAGCCACAAAAAAGAGAGCTTCCTGATAATACCCATATCTCCCACATGTTTGAAGCTTTCCCTGAAAGAGCTTATGTAACTTTATTCAAAATTTGTCCAGAGGAAGAAAGCAAACTGAAAAGAAATATTAAAAGAAACTATTATGGATCTTGCTCTCCCTGAAATATTCTCAAAATTATTTAGTATATCTCATAAATGGATCACAGAAAAAAACAAGCTGCTTCAGATTTCATTTAACAGCAGCTGTGAACCAATGACAAGATGAATTTTCCACACTCAAACTCAATACTGAGTCTATACTCATTTTTTTCAATTTATTAAGTACTTGCAAGCATTTCTTTCAAATTTCCATAGTTTATCCAGAAACACAAATAGCAGAAAATATTTAACAAAAAATAACTGAAATTAATGTGCTGTCAGGGTAATCAAGAAGGCACTTTTCTTACACTTAATGGAATAAAGTTCATGAGCAATTTGCATTGTATTGTGAGAAAATCTAATGTTTATCATCAACAAAACAAGAATGTTTGTTTCTAAAATTAATGTGCCAAAACATCCAACAAGTAAGTAAACAACTAAATAACAGAAAGGGTTCTCCTTGTGTGACTAAGACACTTTTCCTATTTGAGCCTTAGTTTCCCCTCTAAAATGAAGACCCTAGACCAGAAACAGTTTTATAGTTTATTTCACATTCTATTGAGAGTCATACAAAATATATTCCTAAATTCTATCCCAGACGATTCAATTTAATTCTGTAGTGGAGCCCAGAAATCTGATTGCATAGTAAAGTCTCAAGTGATACAAATGTGAGAGACACACACAAACAAGGAAGCAACTTACACTGAATCTAGAACCCCTTAAGATAATGCATCTTAAAAATCTTGGGACATTTATTAAAAGTGCCAGTGGCAGCTTATTTTTCTGCACAGCTCACTCCATACCCAGAATTTCTATATCCTCTGCTGGTTCTAGCCTATTAGTATCATTTATCTCTTCATCCATATCTTTCCCACAATCTACCAGATTTAGCTTGGGTCCTACAACCTGTGTACCAGCCTAGTCTGGCATACCCTGACTTCATAATGTAGCAGCTCTAGGCTTAGACCAGTATCATTTTTATCTATTTGCCATACTATAGGTTTCTCTCATGTCATATCCAATTTTTCCACACAGACTTGCCTACCCTCATACTTGAACTTGGCACAGAAAACACATATTTTAAACCAGTTCAGTCTCCTTGTATCACATGGATTTATTCTATTCAAGCCACTTCAAAACTATAGACCCAAAAATTTTCACACCATCTTTTCTATATCAGTCTGCTTTATTCATTATAAACTCAGAACTATCAAGGGGAATGTATGTGCCTAGAATTCATCATGAGTGTCAACAATATGAAAGATTTAGTCAATATCTTCTTTTCAAAATCTATCAGGCCTGTAGAAATTCTTGCCAGTTATCACTGGAGTTACTTAAACTCCAGCAGACAGAAGTTAATAGAACATAGATGTACTTTCTCAAATAATTGAAGGAGTTTAAAGAAGATACAAAGAACAACTCAATGAAATGAAGGAGAAAAAGGTTAAGGAGAATAAATCCTTAGTTAAGACCTAATATAGCACAAACATAGACTGAGGAAAATGACAAAGATAAACAAGGACTTGAAAATAGAATTTTATAAAGAAATAAAGCCATTAAAAAGCCCTGAAGTTGAAGTAATCATGGAATTGAAGAGATTATTAGCTCATCTAGAAAATAAAAAAAAGACACCACCAGATAGATGAATCAAGCAGAATATATAATATCAGTTTTTAAAAATAAAATACAGGATTAAGAGACCAAATAAGCAAGGAACATGAAGATTAAATATATAATTTATTTACTATGAATATAAAATATATAAATGTATATAAATTTATACAGCATATATTTAATATATATATATATATATATATATATATATAGGCAAGGAGCACATGGGAAATGTGGGACATCATGAAAAACCCATACTTTCAAATTATAGGCATAGATGAGAGAATTCCTAGTCAGTGACATAAACACAATGTTCAACAAAATCATAGACAAAAACTTCCTCAAATTAAGAACAGATGCCATCACACTCTCTCTCTCACACACACAGACAACAGAAAGAGAAAGAAAGAAAGAGAGAGAGAACAGAACACCAACTAGACAAGACCAGAAAAGAAATTCCCCAGAGCAATCAAAGTTAAAACGCTGAGTGTACAGTACAAAGAAAGTAATTAAAGTTACATATAAAGGAAAACCCATCAGAGTAAGAGCTGATTTCTCAATGGCAACTTGGAAAGTAGAAGAGCCTGAAGTAATGCATTTCATGCCCTAAAAGACTATGACAGCTAACCTAAAATAATCTATCCAGGAGAACTATGTACCATAATTGAAGGAAAAAGAAAAACTTGCAATAATATAAACAAACCAAACCTAAGGAAAACACAAGAAATATTTTGAGTTTAAGAGAATAGCATAACAGAAAACTATAAATAGAAATATAAAATCATAATAATTAAAACATAAAATACGCCTGAGAACACAAACAGGGAAACCAACTATCAACAACATAATGACCATGACTAACATATATTTTGTTATTAACTTTAAATATTATTGACCTCAAGTCTCTAATGAAGAGACAGAGATTGATCAAGAAACAAAACAAATCTGTCTTCAGACTACCAGAAACACATTTTAAAGACAGGTACCACTGACAAATTTCTTCAAATCAAATGGGAGCAGAAGGCAAGCATCTATCAATATCCTAATATCTGACAAAATACACTTGAAAATGAATGGGAAGAGATAAAGGGTGATACTTCATTCTAATCAGGTAAACAAGCAATCCCAAAGACATTACTAGCCTGAATATGTATGCACCAAATTCAAGGACACCCAGTTAGAAAAAAGTGTATTACTGGAATTAAAGACAGATCAACAACAATCAATTAATATCCCATTTTCTCCAATAGATATTTTATCTGTCCCAAACAAAAACATCAAAATTAACCGACCTTATACATCAAATAGACTTAGGTAGTATCATGTTGTATATTTCTAGGCTGGATTTCTGGGCCTGGACCAGAGGTTTAGATCCACTCTCAGCCCCACTTAGCCTCAAATAATCACACACAGGTTTATATTATTTTTATGCTAATTGACATAGGGCCACGGCATATAACTTGCTAATGCTTGCTCTTAATCTAACCCATCTTGTTTACCCATGCGGCTCGGTACCTTTTCTTTAGAGCAGCATTTCAGCTTCTTTCCTCTGAGTCTGCTGCTGTCTCCTTGCAGCCTGTGGAGTCTGTCTCTGTTCTGAGATGTTCCCAAGATTTCTTAGTCTGGTAGCTCTGCCCACACTTCCTTTCTTCCTTTAGACAATCAGCTTTTATTAAACCCATAGGCAGGACAAATATTTACAATGACAGGAAACAATAGCAACATACCATAATTCCACTACAGTATCTACAGAATATTTTATCCAACTACCAAAGAATACAGAATACATATTCTATTCAGCAACATATGGGATCATTTCTTAAATAGACAACTGTTGTATGAGGTTTCTGTCCCCATACTGGCCAGTGTCTTGAACTGCCTACAGCCCCTGTCCCCCCAAAACTGATCTAGATTATATTAATTTCATCCTGTTTGGCCTATGTCTCAGGCACATTGCTAGCTAGCTCCTTCATCTTAATTCAATCCATTTCTATTAGTATATGGTGGCTGGCTAACCTGGGTCCCTTACATGTTTCTTCTTTGGTGGTTGGATGGAGTCTGTCTGACTCTACCCTCCTTCTACCTGTCTCACCTCTGATTCCTCCCCTACTACTATGATGCTCCACATAGGCCAAAACAGCTCCTTTACTTACAGAATAATTTTCAAAGTACATAGAAAGACATTCCCACCACAGACAACATCTGGGAACACAAAATAATGCTCAAATTCAAAAAGATTTAAATCATTTTTCTAAATCTGATCTGACTGATCTGACCACAGTGCAATAAAACTTAAAATTGACAGCCAAAAATCCTCTAGTAAATAAGAAAACACATGATGATTAGATAGCTCATTACTCAACAGTCAAATAAGAAATCAAAAAAAAATATTCGAGAAAATTAAATGAAACTGAAAATACAACCAAAACTCTAGCAGTTCTACCAGATAAATTTATATCTTGTTTTAAGTGAGGTAACTCAGATCCAGAAAGACAAATGCCCCCGTGGTCTCTCTTTTTGGAGGATTCTGGCTTCAAATCTCCAGGTGTGGATATATAGCTTATAGGAGCTACAAAAACTAGGAATGTAAAATGGGATCATTGCCAGGATAGGGGTGTTCAAGAGAATAAAGCAGGCAATAGAAAGCTACAACTTGTTTTCTTTAAGGGGCTGGCCACAGGGAGTTTAATTATGCTCAAGTAACTAAATGAGCAGCATAAATCGGCTTTTTTCTGTAAATGGGGAGATCATAAGAGTAGGTATGAAACTGAGAGAACTGATAACTGAGTTTGACTGGGTGCATGATATAAAATCACTAATAATTAAAATATAAAAAATGCAAAAAAAGGATACAAGTGATCTGATAGTGGAAAAAATGGAAGAGGAGTAAATGCAGAAGTTATTGGCAGAAGGTAAAGGGAATATCAGGATAGAATTTATCTGATAGGGAATATGATAAAAAGGGTATTCATTAGGGAAGGTTCATTAGGGGGTTCATTAGGATTAAAGGTAAATATAAGAATAGAGAGGATATAGATAAAATAACAATTTCAGAGGCTGAAAAAGCCACAGAGAAACATATAACTACCAAAAAATCTATAATGCATGTAATTTGTTAAACAAATATTCATATTTATTTATAACAAACTTTTCTTACCTAGGCTGATGGCATTTCACCTAAGAGCCAAAGACCACCTAACCAAAACCCCAATACGAGACATGATAATTCCTCTTTTGACTTCTTTGCCAGAGCTGTCTAGGAGACTTCCAAAGTATACAACCCATTGCTTTTGTTCTTGGTTGCCTCTAAGGGGTGGAACCTAATCCCTACTGCTGAAGACACCATGCACTTCAAAAACAAGGCCCAGAGGACTCACATCTGGAATTGATCTGAGGACTAGCCTTCATGATAGCAGAAGGTACCATGCAAGTTTCCAAAAAGAAGGAAGTTATGGTGATGTGTAAGAAAATAGTTCCCAAAGGGAGTGGCACTATTTGGAGGTATGGCCCTGTCATACTAAATATGGCCTTGTCAGAGGAAGTGTGACATTGTGGAAATAAGTTTTGAGGACTTCTATGCTCAAGATATGTTCAGTGATACAGACCACTTTTTGTTGCCTGCAAGTCAAGATGAAGAACGTTCAGCTACTTCTCCACCACCATGTGTGTCTGCATGACACCATGTTGCACCATGATGATAACACACTAAACCTTTGAAAATGTAAGTCACCCCAACTAAATGTTTTTTTTTCTTTTTTAGAGTTGCCATGGTCTCTTCATAGCAATAGAAACCCTAAGACAGGAAACAATCAACAGTCATATCCAGCTATGATACCTTTGATTTATACTAACGGCTATCCACACAAAATAAATTTTTAATAACAATCAAATATATCCTGATGTTACCAATGTAAATCAAGAATTGTATTCAGACCCTTGAGTAAAATAATGCTACTTTATTTCCAAACAACTGCAACTTAATACCAACAATCCTAGTTTGTGCAAAATGGTTTTGTAGTGTTTGGTTATATATATTAGAAGGGGGCTATCTCAAGTGATTATATTTTAAAAAACTATGAGAACATCAATTTATTAATTTGACAATTGTCTTTCCTTGTTAAAATAACTAGCATCCATAATTAAATATCCATGCACAAGTTTCCTTAAATATTAGGATTTCTACTAAAAATACATTAAAATAAACAAGACAATTTAATATGATCAAATGATGGCAACTAAATGACCCAGCTCAGCTAACTATCATTTTCTTGGCATATGTTCACTACAACTACATATAAAGAGCTAAACCAATCAGCATATTGAATATCAATATTAATATATAGCAAAAATTGAGCTTATCTATTGTCCTTTCAAAGTTTTAAAATAAATCACTAATATTATTGGCAGAAAAGTGGAGGAACAATGTGGTAACATCTATATCTCCAGTATTGTCTAGATTTCCTAGAGTCATCCAAAATGATGTTTTCTAGACAAATCCCATGCTTTCCTCACAACAGATATATTTAGAACATCAAAAGTTAAGTCTGAAGACAGATGGAAAAGTAATATAGGATATATCTTAAGAACTTTACTATTGACTTAGGAGTGAGCTCAGGAACAATAGTAATAATCAGATAAATAGAGCTATATGCTAGGTATCATTGCAATGTTACTTAAGGACATCCTGAGATAATGTAAGGAAAAGGGGAAACTGATATCATTTTTAAATAATATTTAATATTTTTTGCCAATACCACCAATTTTATTACTATAACTATAACTCTGTAGTACAACTTAAAATCAGGAATGGTGATTCCTCAAGCAATTCTTTTATTGTTCAGGACTGTTTTAGATATTTTGTTTTTTTTTTTATTTTTCCATATAAGCCTGAGATATTTCTTTTTTTATTTTAAGAAAGGTTCTTTTCCCCATGTATCCCCCTGCTCACCCATCTTTCCCTGTTCCCAATCCCACCACTTCCATCTCCCATGCCCTTCCCCAAAAGGGCAGGAAGTCCAAAGGTGGGTCAGCTCAGCATAGGGCATTCATTCCAGGCAGGTCCAATTTTCTCATCCCAATATCAAGCCTGGGTTAGGTACTACTCTGCAGGAAATGGGCTTTAAGTTGCCAGCCCATTTACAGGAATACAGTCTGATCCCACCCTTCGAGGTTCTACATACTGCCCATGCTAACCAACAGTTGCCTACCCTTGGAGGGCCTAGCTCTGTGTCCTATGGTTCCTCAGGAACTGCTCTTAATTCAGTATGCTCTCCAGAGCTCCAGGCAGCCATCTCTGTGGTACTCCTCCTCATACTCCCTATCTCATTGTTCATACACACTCTTCTCCCCTACTCTCCAGCTGTAAGAGGAGCTTTTCCCAGTGCTCGTTCATGGATCTCTTCCTCCACATCCTGTTACAGATTTCTGACACTGTCTGGGTCATAAACCAGACCTGCCCATGGCCGATTTCCCCCCCCCCAAGAAATGACTCAGATGGTTATATTAATTTCATCTTGTTTGGCCTGTCTCAGGCACATTGCTAGCTAGCTCTTTTATCTTAATTCAACCCATTTTCATTAACCTATTCTGTCACATGTCCCATGGCTCCTAGCTCAGCTGTAGTCCTACATGCTTCTTCTTTGGTGACTGGATGAAGTCTCTCTGACTCCACACTCCTTCTCCTGCCTATCCTGATTCTTCCACCTACTTCTACAGCACCCGGCACAGACCAAAACAATTTATTTACATACTAATTTTCACAGCATACAGATGAACATTTCCACCACAATCTCCATTCATTGTTGAGTGTAGGTTCTGTGATGACACTTAGGGTAGTTATTTATTTACTTATAGGGGAAGTCCTGTTTGGGCAGCACCCCCTACATTATTGGTTGGAAACCTATCGATGAACACCATGTGGGTTCTTGGGGATTTTCCTAGCAACCAGTCTCTTTCCAATCCCACATTGGTTTCCTATATTTCTGAGCTTGTGATACCTCACTCAGGAGGATATTCTCCAAATCCATCCATTTTCCTACAAATTTTAGGATGTCATTCTTATTTACTCCATTGTATAGAGTAACAGTTTGTTAATTCATTCTTCAGTTGAAGGGCATCTAGATTGTTGCCAGGTTATTGCTATTACAATTAATGCTGTTATGAACATAGTTGAGCAAATGCATTTGGGGTACAGATGTGCATCCTTTGGGTATATGCCCTATAGTGATATTGTTGGATACTTGGGGAAATTGATTCTCAGTTTTCTGAGGAACTGTCATACTGCATTCCAAAGTGGCTGTACAAGTTTATACTCCCACCAACATAGGAGGAGTGGAGTGTTCCCTTTGCTCTGATCCTCTTCAGCATAGATTATCATCTTTTTTTTTTCTTAACCATTTTGACAGGTGTAAGGTAGTAAGTATCTCAAGGTTGTTTTAATTTGAATTTCTCTGATGGCTAAAGATGTTGAGCAATTTTTAAAGTTCTTTTTAGCCATTTACAATTCTTCTGTTGAGAATTCTCTTTTTAGCTCTAAGCCCCATTTTTTAATTGAGTTATTTAGGTTTTGAACTCTAGTTTTTTGAGTTCTCTAAACATTGTCGAGATCAGTCCTTTGTCAGATGTAGGGTTGGCAAGGATCTTTTCCCATTCTGTAGGGTGTCGTTTTGTTTTATTGACTGTGTCCTTTTCCCTACAGAAGCTTCATAGTTTCATGAGGTCCCATTTATTAATTGTTGTGCTTAGTGTCTGTGCTACTGGTGTTATATTTAGGACATGGTCACCTGTGCCACTGCATTGGAGGGTATTTCCCACTTTCTTTTCCATCAAGTTCAGTGTAGCTGAATTTATGTTGAGGTCTTTGCTAAGCTTGGATGTGAGTTTTATGCAGGGTGATAGCTTTGGATCTATTTGCATTCTTCTACATAATACCATCCAGTTATGACAACACCAATTGTTAAAAATATTATCTTTTTTCCATTGAGTATTTTTGGCCTCTTTGTCAAAGATCAGGTGTTAATAGTTGTGTGGATAAAGATCGGAGTCTGTGATTAGATTACATTGATTGACAAGTCTGTTTTTTTGCCAGTACCAGGCTATTTTTATTACTGTAGCTCTATAGTATACCTTGAAGTCAGGGATGGTGGTGCCTCCTGAAGTTCTTTTGTTGAGCAGGAATGTTTTGGCTATCCTGGTTTTCCTATTATTCCATATGAAGTTGAGGTATTGTTCTTTCAAGATTTGTAAAAAAAAAAAAATTGTGTTGGGATTTTATTGAATCTGTAGATTGGTTTTGGTAAAATTGCCATTTTTACTATGTCTATCCTACCTATCTAGGAACATGAGAGATCTTTCCATTTTCTGATATCCTCTTCAATTTCTTTCTTCAGTCATCTAAAGTTGTTATCAAACAGGTCTGCCACTTTTTTGGTTAGAGTTATGCCAAGATATTTAATATTATTTGCAGCTATTATAAAAGGTGATGTTTCCCTTATTGCCTTTTCAGCCCTTTTATCTTTAGTATATAGGAGGGCTATTGATTTTTTTTAATCTTGTACTCTGCTGCATTGCTGAAGGTGTTCATGAACTGCAGGGGTTTCCTGGTAGAATTTTGTGGTATATATATATATATATATATATATATATATATATATATATATCATCTCCAAATAGAAATAGTCTTCTTCTTTTCCAAGATTCTTTTGTATCCCCTTAATCTTCTTTCATCCTCTTATTTATTGCTGTAGCTAAAACTTTGAGATCTATATTGACTAGATAAGGAGAGAGTAGACAGCATTGTCTTGTTCCTAATTTTAGTGGGATTGTGTTGAGTTTTCTTCCATTTAGTTTGATGTTGTCTGTCATCATGCTGTATATTGCCTTATTATATTTAGATATTTTCCCGTTATTCCTGATTTCTCAAGGACTTTTATCATAAAGGAGTGTTGGATTTTGTCAAAGGGCTTTTTGGCATGTAAGGAAATGATCATGTGGTTTTTTTCTTTCAGTTTGTTTATACGATGGATGGCATTCACAGTTTTTCTTATGTTGAAACATCCCTACATCTCTGGGATGAAGTCTACTTGATCATAATGGATGATTTTTAATTATATGTTGTTGGACTCAGGTTGCCAGAATTTTATTAATTCTTTTTGAATCAATGTTCATTAGAGAAATTGGTCTGTAATTTTCTTCCTTTGTTACATGTTTGAGTGTCTTAGGTATCAGGGTAATTGTGACCTCATAAAAAGAGCTTGGCAATATTCTTCCTGTTTCTACTGTATGGAACAGTTTAAGGAGTATTGGTATTAGTTCTAATTTGAATGTCAGGTAGAATTCTGCAGTGAAACTATCTGGTCCTAGCCTTTTTTTCTTTCAGAGAGTTTAAAACCAGCTTCAATTTCCTTTGAGGTTATAGGTCTGTTTAGGTCATTTATCTGCGTCTTTTAAAAATATTTATTTTCCCTGCTATTTGTCTACATGTGTATCTGTGAAGGGTGTTGGAGGAGCCCCTGGAACTGGAGTTACAGACAGCTGTGAGCTGCAATGTGGGTGCTAGAAATTGAACCTTGCTCCTCTGGAAGAGCAGTCAATGCTCTGAAGAACTGAGCCATCTCTCCAGGCCCTATCTGGTTTTGATTTAAATTTTGGTAATTGGTACCTGTCAAAAAATTGTACATTTCTTTTAGGTTTTCCATTTTAGCGGGGTATAGATTTTCAAAGTATATTATTTTCAAAGATAATTATCTGGATTACTTGGGTGTCTGTTGTTATGTTCCTCTTTTAATTTCTGATTCTAATAACTTGGACACACACTCTCTCTCTCTCTGCCTTGTAGTAAGTTTGGGTAAGGGTTCATCTATCTTGTTGACTTTAAAGAACCAACTCCTTGATTCAGTGATTCTTTGTATTGTTCTTGTGTCTATTGTATTGATTCTAGTCCTAAGTTTGATTATTTCTTGCTATTTACTTCTTTTAGGTGAGTTTGCTTTTAATTGTTCTAAAGCCCTCAGCTGTGCTGTTAGGTCTCTTGTGTGAGATTTCTCTTGGTTTTTCATATAGGCATCTAGAGCTATGGATTTCCTCTTAACACTGCTTTCATTGTGTCCTATAAGTCTGAGTATGTTGTGGATTTATTTTTATTGAATTCTAGGAAGTCTTTGATTTCTTTCTTAACTTCTTCCCTGACCCAGAGGTGGTTAAGTTGAGTGATGTTTAGTTTTCACGAGTTGGTAGGCTCTCTGTGATTTTTGATGTTGTTGAACTCTAACTTTAGGTCCTGGTGGTCTGATATGATACAAGGAATTATTTCCTTTTTTATATCTATTGATGTTTGCTTTATGACCAAATACGTGGTCAATTTTAGAGAAAGTTCCATGGGGTCCTAAAAAATATGTATATTCCTTTGTATTTTATGGAAGATATTCTGTAAATATCTATTAAGTCCATTTGGGCCATAACATCTGTTAGCTCTTTTATTTCTCTGTTGAGTATCTGTGTGGTTGGCCTATTAAAGGGTGAATGTTGGGTATTAATGTTTCCCACTATTAGACTGTGGCATTTAATGTGGGGTTTAAGCTTTAGTAGTGTTTCTTTTACATATGTAGATGCCCTTGTGTTGGGGCATAAATATTCTGGATTTAAATGTCATCTTGGTGGATTTTTTCTGAGATGAATAAGTAATGTGCATCCTGGTCTCTTTTGACTGATTTTAGTTTGAAGTCTATTTTTTTAGATATTAGGATGGCAATACCAGCTTATTTCTTGGGACCACTTGACTGTAAAATCTTTTCCCAACCCTTTACTCTGAGCCTGTGTCTGTCTTTGAAGTTGAGATGTGTTTCTTGTATGCAATAGAAAGATTTCTTGTGGGATTATTGATTGCTTGTGATTTTTGGCTTTATATGGTTGCCTTGTGCTAGAATTTTCCCTCTAGTACTTTCTGTAGGGCCATATTTACAGATAGGTATTGTTTAAATATGGTTTTGTTGTGAAGTATCTCATTTATTCTATGGTGATTGATAGTTTTGCTGGGTATAGTAGTCTGGGTTGGCAGCTGTGCTTTTTTAGTGTCTGTATAACTTCTGACCAGGACCTTCTTGCTTTGTTTCCATTGAATAGACTGGTGTTATTGTGATGAGTCTGCCTTTGTAGGTAATTTGGCCTTTTTCCTTTGCTGCTCTTAGTATTTTTTTCCTTGTTCTGTATGTTTTCTTGCTTGATTATATGTCCAGAAGACTTTTTGGGGGGTAGGGGGTCTAATCTATATAGTGTTCTATAGTTTTCTTGTATCTTTATAGACATTTCCTTCTTTAGGGTGGAAAAAGTTTTTTCTATGATTTTATTGAATATATTATTTGTGCCTTTGAGCTGGCATTCTTCTTCTAATTCCAATTATTCTCAGGTTTAGTCTTTTCACAGTGCCCCAAATTTCCTGGACATTTTGTTTTATGGCTTTTTGGTTTTTGTGTTTCCTTGACTGATGTATGTAATGCCACTATTGTATCTTCCACTCCAAAGATTCTCTCTTCCATCTCTTGGATTCTGTTGGTTATTTTTCTATCTGCAGTTTCAGTTTGTTTCTTCAGATTTTCTATTTCTACCTTTGCATCATTTGGTCCATCTTTATTGATTCTGTTTCAGTTTTTAACTCTTAGAATGTTTCTTTTACCTTGATTTTCTTTTTCTTCATTTTCTTTCATGGATTTGTTAATCTCTTCCAATTTTTGGTTTATATATTCTTCTATTTCTTTAGTGCTTCTATAATCTTCACAAAGTTGTTTTTAAGGCTGTTTCCTTTTCATTGCTGTGTTTATGTCTTGGTATTGTAGAACCGTCAACTTCTTCTGATGGTGCCTTTTTGTTCTTTATACTGTTATATGTACTCTTGCATTGGTCTATGCCCATTGCTTCCTCAGTTCACTCTTAGTCAGCTCTTAGGTATCTGTGGGTCCAGGAATTGTGTGTCTCCAGCTGCTGCAGGATTTGCTCTTAGTTGGCTCTTAGTTGACAGTCAGTTCTCAGTCAGCTCTCTTAGTCTGCTCTAGACCAGGGCACTGTAGGATCTTCACATGTCAGTGTACGATGATGCAGTTTTCTTTTGAGGTATGGTTTTATTGTGGGATGTTCCTTTTGCTGTGTACTGCTGAGAATTGCTGGGGGAGTCTCCCAGCTTTCTTTGGTTTAGGGCTGGGCTGGGTGTGGGTAAGGAACTGGGGCTGTGTCTCAGGCTTCTCAGAGAAGGTCTTCACTTGACCTAGGTGTTGATATGCACCTACCTCTTACTTCACTCTGGCCCAGAGTGCTGTGGAATAATATTTAGTCATTATTCAGAATTTTAAAAAAACACTTTGTCCTTACTAATTTGTAGTGGTAGTTCAATAGTGCATTTAACATTTATTTGGAAATGATTTTATTTTCATTCTTTTTCTTACCTCATTTCTGCATTTGCAATTTTTAAAGCATACTTTATTTTGTATAAATCAAAATTTTATGATATATTTGTAGTATACTATCTTTACTATTTTTAAGAATAATAGATTAGTCCTCTTCAAAAAGAAGATTTTAAAAAAATTAGAACTTTGTAGTGCAAACCCTTAGTAGCTGATCTTCTGGCTGTTATTCCTTGGCACTATGCATCTAGCAAGCAGACATTTTAAAATCCTTCAGCAAAGTTAGCATGAAATTCTCTACCATAGCATATCCTTTACCATATATTTATACTAAATATATATATACATAAATATAATCAAGGGAACTTAGTACAGAAACTCAGCAGCACTATATGATTCCAATAAAGTAAAACATCAAACCTAATAAATTTGGTTTTCTCTTAAACATATTAGGGTGTAACTCTAAAATAGAATGTCCAGTTTCATAGACTAAATAGAGTAAAATAGAATGTCCAGTTTCAGTGAGAATAATTGTCTAGACTGTGTCAAGATAAATAAGATATATCTTTATTGCTGTCCTATGCCTTATCTATACAATCTATGGCTTTGCTATACATATTTACTTATACCCTCAATAAGCTTAAATACTCCTTTTGCTAATGAGCCACTAGACTTAAGCAACAACAGAGAAAATCTATACTCCTCTGGGACTGGGAGTCACTTATAGGTGGTACTTGATATAACTGGCCAAGCACTATAAATTCTTCCTTAACTTCTTAACACATGTATTTCTTTTCTCCCTTCTGCCTCTAGTGTCTATTTTCGTCTTTTCTTTCCCAATTTCCTTTCTTTCCTGCCCAACATAGTAAGTTAGTATTTACAAAGTATGAAATAGAATCTCTTAGTCACCACTGAAACCAATTTAGTAGTTGATAGACAACAAATATTTTGTATAATATTTCTGGCTATGAGGGGTCTGGATGGGGAAGGGAGTTTAAACAAGGAGATACATGGATAAAAAAATGAGACTTTATTCAAAAATAAAATAATAAAAAGAAATAAAATCACAGCATTAAAACAAATAAAAATAAAAAAGAGAAAATCTAGTCAAAGTTCTTTTTACCTTTTTTTATATTTTGGAGTATATGTTGAAAACCTGGCTTCACTTAATATTTTCAGAAAAAATAATATATCTTGAATAATAATTTAAATAAACTAAATCTAGAAATAGAGTTATGATGTACATTTCTTCCTGTGGAGCAGCATCAGTTTGTATCACCTGCTTTCACTTACAAATTTTAGAGCACAAGAGGTCTAAGAGGGTGGGTAGTATGGAAGAAAACACACTTGCAGGCATTTTAAGATCTTGTTCTTGCTGTGTCATTAAGTAATAATGTTAATCATGCAATTTATACATTTGCATTAGTTATGTTTCTCATTGGGTTGACAAAATGTCTGACCAAACCAATTTTGGGGAAAGAAAGTTTAATTTGACTTAGAGTTTCAAGGGATACTGTCTATCATGACAAGGGAAGTTACTCAAAGCAGAAAAAAGATAGCTGGTTTTTTTTTTTTTTTTTTTTTTTTTTTTTTTTTTTTTTTTTTTTTTTTTTTTTTTTTTTT
>PVIH01013620.1:0-41253 GCA_004025045.1 Sigmodon hispidus | reverse complement strand
TACTATTGATGCCCAGCTTTTTTTTTTCTTTTATTATTCTCTCTAAAAGCCTACCCTCACAGAATTGGTGTCACCCACTATTATAGTGGGTTTCCCCACCTTAAATAAACTCATATAGAAATTCTGTTACAGATATGGCCAGGGATTCATCTCCCAGATAATTCTAGATCTTGACAATTTCACAATATTTCTAACTACACATAGTTATTTTGAAAAAAAAATGAAAATGCGATAAAGTTTTTCATTGAACAATCAGCATTTATAACATTAGCAGAAATCACAATTTTTTCTGATTCTGATTGTATTAAGCAAAACCATTAGAATAATTGAACTGAGATTTTTAAAAGGTATATACCTTCAAAAAAATCAGAAACTAAAGTCTAAAATAATATTTAAACTGTAATCATTGGTATTAAGGGCATGTCATGTTCTTTTATTTAGTAATTTTCCTGTCCCTTGTAGTTCTTTTTTAAATGTTTGCTTAAAAGGAACAGTTTTCTTTGAAAAGGCAGTACTCTTTCTTAGAAATCATGCTCTGCTTTCATTCTGTTTGTTTATCTGATGCTTTCTGAATTGAGTGGAAAAAGGTAAAAATATAGCCTTCTCTGGTGAACTATGCACTACATAGTAACTTGAAATATTTGCATATCTTAGAAACATGTTTTTTACATCTTAGATAAAATTTCCGGTTTTTCTCTAATAATCTTAAAATTATAAAAGTAGAGGTAAATTTTTATCTTATTTCCTCATTTTCTCACTTAACTTACAATCAATAATCTCTAATATTTTAGTAAAACAAATCATACAATGTAAAAAAAAAGCACACAAACATGAATATACACTCACATAACTGTTATATAGAAGAATAATATGATTTGTATTAATAAAAGCACATGTATATCCATGTATCTTTTGTATTTTATTTACTTAGAAACTTTCCACTAAAATAGAAACTTTTTAGAAAAGTCGGTATAAGATAGGTTTCACATAAATTGGCATGACTAATTTTTTTCACATGCTTTAATCTAATTATCTGTACAACAGGTCTCAAAATTTAGTATTGCTCATAATTTAATGTGTATGTATACACTCAGAGCACAGTTAAAAATGCTACCCACCTACTTGAAAATGTTCTGCTGAAAAGAAAGTGTTCTTTCTAAATTTTATCTTATTGTCACTGAAGTCCCAATTGAAAGGGCTAAATGCTTTCTGAAGGGTGATAAGCATGTGAGAGTTGCTTACAAGGAAATACATTCCATACACTCCATAGACTTTTAGATTCAAATAAGTATCAGTGGTTTTTTAAACCATATTATCTATTTTGCTAAATTTACAGACCAGTTATAATTTTCTGGCTTGCTTGTGTGTGTGAGTGTTCCCTTTAACTAGAGACATACTACCCTTTTCAGAATGCTTACCCTTCTCTCTGGTGAACTGCCTCATTATTTTTACATCTGAATGCTCTCTTAGCTTAACATTTTGCATTTATTTACACTACTTATTAAATTAAATAACTACAAGAGATATACAGAAATAAAGGTAATACAAAGAAGTAACAAAATAACTGCTCTTGATAATAATAGTGTATCTACTGTCACTACAATCTGTAGCAAATACCACATTGAACATTATTTTCTTTTATAAAAGAGGAATGTTTCTATATAGATGAAAACAGCCTGTCCAGATGCTATGTTCAAAAATATGTAATTCAGAAATTGCTTATCTGGGATACACAGAAATTTTAAAGTATTTTTAAGTTTGAAGCAAGAGAAACATTAGTGATCCTAGGAATCAAGAGATAAAGTTAGGCAATTTTATAGGTAAACTTTACCTATTCACAATGTAAAATTATCAGTAGTATTCTTTTAAAAAAAACTCAGCATAGTCCCTTTAGGCAAGTACTATAAAAAGAAAGCCAAAGAGAAGAGAAAGGGGGGAAAAAAAGAAGAAGCACAAAAGAATTTCAAGAGGCAAGAGGTGGAAGTCAGTGCTGTGTAAATCTGGTTTAAATGGGCAATATTCTTGAAGGCAGATAAACCCTAAAGCAGATTCATTAGCTTCCTAGCTAGTTTTTGCTCTAATTTTGCACCTCTCTCCTGGCATAATTTTCTATTTTTCACTTCTTTTTTCTGCTGTTCCCTACCAACCCTTTGGGTATTATTTGTAAGTGAGATTAGACAGACGTTGAGAGACTATATGAAAAGTTTAGGAAGCTATGGGGACTTCACCTGGGGCCCGCTCTTCTAGGATAATGCAGCCACTGTACTGGCACCAAAAAATTAACTGCATATCCCTTAATTTGAGGAACCAATTGCAAACTTATCAAAATGTTCTGGGAGAGTTGAGAAGCAGCTGCAGGAGAGACAGGTCTTCAGGGTAACTGTGGTGCTCTTTGCAAAATCCTTAGCACCTTCTTGAACTACAGTGACTCTTGGAAAAAGTGTCTTCTTTTAACAGAGTCAGTCTAGACTACTAATATAGAGGAAAAAGAAATGAGAAGGTAAAAAACAAACAAACAAACAAACAAAAGAAAAGAAAACCAACAAACAAAAAGCAAAGGAGAAAAAGGGCTCTGATAACTGCCTGAAACATAAAAACAATCATTGTTAATGTGATGTCTGCAACAATGCTGAGTCTTGCTTTTGTTCAAACATTTGCACCAGTCTCACTGAGCACTATATATTATGAAAATACCTTGTTCATCATCTTGAGAGGAGGTCCATAAATATATGGAAGCAAACTCCAGAGATTGGGTGATTACTAGTTAAGGGAGGCAGCAGCCTTACAGAAAGGAGTCCAACTCAGATTGCTCACTGCTTTTTCAGTTGTTCATAACTTCCACCCAGGGGTATTAGGGTCCCCTCAGATATCTTATCAAGCCAGTGTCATCCTTATTTCACTTGATGCAGTCACTCTGAGGGGCAGTGCAAGGTAGAAGCTCCAAGAGCTGGGCAGAGTTCCAGTAAAGAGGGGCCGACAGGCAAGAATCATGCTCTGCAGCGCTTGCGGCTTGTCAGAGAACTGGAGCAGACTCTTTTGTGGGGTGGTACATCCACCTCCCCTAGAGCACAACAGGGACATTTGATCTGCCTGGTGATTGATAAGTGCAGGAGAGGGCCAGCCATTCTTCTCTTCCTCCCTCTTCTCCGTCCCTCCCTCCTTCTTGCTGTGTAGCGAGCTGCTCCAGCAAAGATCTGCCTGTCCTGGGGTGGGGGTGGGGGGCACCGCCTTCGCTCCTAGTTGCTGTGCCTCTGCACAGTCAGCCTGTCTGATACCCAGGCTTTGCTGGCTCCTAATCCTCTCAGAGACGCCGCCGCCGCCGATGCATCCAGGAAAGATCCAGGCAGCGCTGCACGCTTTGCTCTCGGTAAGTTCAGAACACTCGGAAATGCCATAGCTAAGCAAACCAGGAGCCAGATTCTTTTGGCCTCAAAGTGGGAAGGATCATGGGGTGGCTAAGCTCTACCCACCATAGTCAGCCCTTGTAAATTTCTCTCACCCCATCGGTACCTTTTTTCCGTCCCCTGACCTTCTGCGGGTGTGGTAGGGATCCAAAAGTCTCTTAGCCAGGTGACCACCGCTGCTGCCAGGGTTGACCCATGTAAGATCTTCTGCTAATAACATAGTCCATTCATTTGCAGTGCCTAAGTCTCATGGCAAGGGTGAAGTGACTGGGCCGTGGCGGCTGGGAGGTCACCCCTGACATCAAGATGTTTGTAGCTAGGGTTTAGGGAAGGAAGGGCTACTTAAGGGCCAGTGCGTGCCTGTGTAGTTCCATTCCTTGCAAAAGGGGACTCCTCCGTTACAGCCTAGGTCTCTCAAAAAGATAGATTAGCATGGGGCAGCCCCGAGGATGGAGAAGAAGACTGCTAGGCCTTTTGGACTTCTAAGCTTCCTCTGGCCATAAGAATTGCAGGGATGAAGGTGAGTTCAGTGTTGCAGCCTGGCCTCCTCCATGCCTGTGGGAAAAGCTTGGGAGAGTTGAGCCCAGCTCTGGCTGGTTAGTGACAAAGGAGAGTGAGGCAGTGGAGTATGTCTTTCAACTTCCCTCTTCTCAAGAAAGAGAACAAGCATTTTGCTGATATAAGCAACTGTCCCGCGCCTGTTACTGGATTTCCCAGTTCACCTAGAACCTTTCCAGCTCCTTAAAAGCCCACCCCTTTTAGTGGTTCTTAGCGATACCCTGGAGCAAATAGAACTTACTTAAAGGTGTTCACTGGGTTTAAGGTTCATTCACTTCCAGAAACAATCATGTTTCTGAAAGTGCCTATGGTAGCTCAGATACAGGCAGAAAATACAGTGGCAAAGTAAATTGACTCTTGCAGAAAGGGAATCATGGAATGAAAACCTGGCACCTCATGATCCTTGGTGTGGCTCACAACAGCTAAATTACCATGAAATTTCTTTTATTGTGTAAGTGCTAGAAATTTCAGGATCCTCCCCCATCCCCACTTTCTCTCCCCTTCCCTCTCATCACTTCCCTTCTCTCTTCCATTCTCCCTCCCATTTCTCTTTCTCTTTCTTTTCTAGTAAAACAATCCTGGTCTTCAAGGAGTCTGTAGAGCATTATGTAAGTTCTGAACATTTTACTGTATTTGAAAACTAAAACTAATGTTATTTATTTTAGCAGTAAAAATGAACACATTCCTGTAAAATGCCCCACTAAGTTTAGTTATTCAATTCTCTAATTCAGATTAAGCAGTATTGTGCTCTGAAGAATACACTGCTACTCAGAATATCTCGGATCTGTTTCTAATTTTAGTTCCTTGAAGTTAATCAAGTCAGCATATCACCTGGTTGAGGCCCTGATCAGTAGACTAATCCTTTGTTAGATTTTGTACAGCTGTCACACTAGCTTTTAATTCAGTGAAATATCAACCAAATTAGCAAATGTTTGTTAAATGAAAGACTGAGTGAATAAATCGTGTCTGCCTAGGAACAATGTATTTTTGATATTTAGAAATACATAGAAAAGTTTTCCTTTTTTATGAAAGGAACTTAATTTTGCTCACAAGAAATCACTCGGCCTGCATGTAATGATGCACCTGCAATAGAATGGAAGGCTATCCACAACTGTATTTCTCACTCCCAGGAAGGCTACACTAGTCTCAGGGTTGCCCTAGAGCCTAGAAAAGGACAGTTAAGGCCCCAGAGTGAATAGATCTTGTTAAATGCCAAGGAGAAGCTGCAGCATGAAGGGGGATCATGAAGCATTATTAAAGGCTTTTTTTGAAAAGAGGAAGTGGGAGACAGAATGGGGCAGAAGATCACAGTGCCACAGGTGGCCTTATTGCTGAAGTTTATAAACTGCCCCCATCTTTCTGAGGGAGGAAGGAACTTGTATAACCTACAAAGTCTTAAGACTTCTACTTAGTAGAGAGAGAAAAGGAGTAAAAGGAGTGTTTTTTCCTTCCTCAATTGGTTAATTTTGCCTGTGGCATTGCCTATCTTTCATTTTGACTAGACTATCTGAAACTCTGAATAAACTGCAACAGATCTGAAGAGGCAGGGAAAGAAAGTTGATTATTATTTTTTTTTTTTTTGGTGTGGAATAGACATATTTAGTCAGTCCCTTTAGTCACTGTTTATTTCCCTATGTTTTCCTGACTTCTCTCTTCTTTTCCATCAGAGGTTGCCTGTTAGCTCCTCTAGGCAGGCATAATAATTCAAACATTCAAATGGACTCTCCACTTGAGATTCCAGGATCCAAGGAGTTATAATACTTAAGGAGAAAAGAGATCATGAAGGCAAAAATCCAACACCTAGACATTTAGTAATGCTCTAGAGAGGTTATTTGAACTCAAATGCAACATCAAGACCCAGAGGGCCAACACTCTACCACCATTAGCAAATGGAAATAGTAAGATTCTAAAAATAGTGACAGGCATGTCACAGAGCTAGATCAAGAATCCTGGCATTCTGGGTTTCAGCTCATGATTCTTTATACCCTTTTCTTCAACAGGAGTTAGTTCTCTGACCCTCCATTATTCCTTATTTTAGGGGGAGGGGAGGGCTGGGGGTTCCCTGTCCCTGCAGCCTAGAGGGCTCAACAATCCTTGCCTTGGCTCCCACTCCTAGCTGAGTCTCAGCCTGGCAATACTTTTCTGACACCCACTCCACTTCACTTTCCTCCAGGCAAAAAGCATACTTTTAAGCCTCATTATCTGGCTAAGTATAAACCTCAAGGGGAGAAGGGAAGAAGCATTTTATTTTTGTTTGGCTCAGGCTACCAGTTAAGTTTGAGGTGGCTTTCCTAGTCCAGGCAAGCTGTTTGGCTGGTCATCAAAAAAGAATGTAATTCCCTAAGCACTGAAACAGAGCACTGTACATAAAGTATTGATCCCTTAGAAGAACTCTTCTCACTCCCACACAGACACACTAGTACAGAAACACTTCACCCTGCACGGAAGGCATCTCAGCTAGCAGTCTGTCCAGCTGGCATCAGTTCTGTAGCAAGAGGTACCACACATATACACACATGTTCCTGAGCAGGTCTAGATACTGCCTTGGGAATTAGCATGTAATCAGTCTTAAAGTCGAGGTCATTGTCCTTATGCAATGTGTAGGTAAAAAAGGGCAAGTGAAAGAGATTGCTCAGATTGGTTTGGATTGGGGTAATTTTAGTGAGGCCTGCACTAAACGGAGCTGGGCTATCTGCTTGAGAAACAAACTCCTGTACAGAATGAGCTTCTGTTGCAGCCAGCCTGGCTGGAAGAGTAATTCTGAAACAACTGATGTAACTGGGAATTGAGCTGTGCAAAGCCACACACAAGGAATGCAAGCATCTGCCCCACCCTCCCCCACCAAGCGCCCTGAATATTCTGCCCACACTCCTCTCCCCCGTGACGTCACCCCTAGTCCTGTCCTAGGGAGCCTGCAAAACCTCTCAAATTCAAACTGCTAGACGCACTGCTGCTGCTGTCCCTGCACTGAAAGCGCGCGCCCAGGCTCAGCTGTGGCAACCGCTGAAGCAGCCCAGTCCACAAGATCTCCCTATGCAATCGCACCCCTGGCTCCCTGCAGCGCAGCAGCTCCTCTCCGCTCCAATCTTCCTCTTCCTCTCTGTCAGCAGGATTTTAAATTACTGCTCCCCCCCCCAATCAAATTAAATCAGGCAACCAAAAAGGATCCTCCAGCAAGCGACATCTTTTACTTTTCTCTCCCTTTCTTCCGGAAGATGCTAAACTACTGGTGGACTGAAGAAGAGGAGAGTCCTATCTTCTGCTGATGTGTGAGTACTCCCACAACCCAGAGCTGTCTTTGCCCACCCATTCTGTTCCCAACGCAAACCCCTTGACTTTTAATTTTCTCACCCACATTCCATTTTTTATGCAGTTTAAAAATAAAAGTAAAGCAATTTCTACTGCAAGCCCAAGACAACAGGCGATTCGCCTGAGATTTCTTCAAAATACCCCAGAGGAAGAGGAGATGGACCGGATTTAGTAGGACGACTGTATTCCTAATGACTCCGTGGCTGGCTGTGACACGCCAGGAAATCAGGTGCAAGCATGTGTGTTCCAGGACGTGTTGTGTGGGTGGGTTTGGGGGAGTGGATAGAGAAAAAGAGAAGAAACTGCTTTGAAATACGCAATGATTTCATTCTTCCTTGCTGCCCACCCCCTCACTCTTCCCCCTCCCACCCGCCTCCTAGCTTTGCCATTTTAATCTGGCTTCCTTGTTTCTTTCTTCCTGGATCCTGCTTTCTCCCTGTTCCTCACTCAAGGTTTGCCTGTAGGTACCTAAGCTGACATCGAATGTGCCTAAAAATGCTGAGCTGCATTTGGTTCCTCAGTGTGCTATCTGTGGCCGGGATCTTACAGACAGAGAGCCGTAAAACTGCCAAAGACATTTGCAAGATCCGTTGCCTGTGTGAAGAGAAGGAAAATGTACTGAATATTAACTGTGAAAACAAAGGATTTTCAACTGTCAGCTTGCTCCAGCCACCCCAGTATCGCATCTATCAGCTGTTTCTCAACGGAAACCTTTTGACCAGACTGTATCCAAATGAATTTGTCAATTACTCAAATGCAGTGACTCTTCATCTAGGTAACAATGGGTTGCAGGAGATCAGACCTGGGGCATTTAGCGGTCTGAAAACTCTCAAGAGACTTCACCTCAATAACAACAAACTGGAGGTATTGAGAGAGGACACTTTTCTGGGCCTAGAGAGCCTGGAGTACCTCCAAGCTGACTATAATTACATCAGCACCATTGAGGCAGGGGCATTCAGCAAACTGAATAAGCTCAAAGTGCTCATCTTGAATGACAACCTTTTGCTATCTCTGCCTAGCAATGTGTTTCGGTTTGTCCTGCTAACTCACTTAGATCTGAGAGGAAACAGGTTGAAAGTAATGCCTTTTGCTGGTGTCCTTGAACATATTGGAGGAATCATGGAAATTCAGCTGGAAGAAAACCCATGGAATTGCACCTGTGACCTACTTCCTCTCAAGGCATGGCTGGACACCATTACTGTTTTTGTGGGAGAGATTGTCTGTGAAACTCCTTTCAGGTTACATGGGAAAGATGTGACCCAGCTGACCAGACAAGATCTTTGTCCCAGAAAAAGTGTAAGTGGTGATTCTAGTCAGAGGAGCAGTCATTCAGACACTCATGTCCAAAGGTTGTCCCCTACAATGAATCCTGCTCTAAATCCAACCAGGGCCCCAAAAGCAAGCCGTCCACCTAAAATGAGAAATCGGCCAACTCCACGAGTAACTGTGTCAAAAGACCAGCAGAGCTTTGGCCCTATCATGGTATACCAGACCAAGTCCCCTGTGGCCCTTACCTGTCCCAGCGGCTGTGTCTGTACCTCTCAGAGCTCAGACAATGGTCTAAATGTTAACTGCCAAGAAAGAAAGTTCACTAACATCTCTGACCTGCAGCCCAAACCTACTAGCCCAAAGAAACTCTACCTAACAGGGAACTATCTCCAAACAGTATATAAGAATGACCTCTTAGAATACAGTTCATTGGATTTGTTACATTTAGGGAACAACAGAATTGCAGTCATTCAGGAAGGTGCCTTTACAAACCTGACCAGTTTACGCAGACTTTATCTAAATGGCAATTACCTTGAAGTGCTGTATCCTTCTATGTTTGATGGACTGCAGAGCTTGCAGTATCTCTATTTAGAGTATAATGTCATTAAGGAGATTAAGCCGCTGACCTTTGATGCTTTGATTAACCTCCAGCTCCTGTTTCTCAATAACAACCTGCTGCGGTCCTTACCTGATAATATATTTGGGGGCACAGCCCTCACCAGGCTGAATCTGAGAAACAATCATTTTTCTCACCTGCCTGTAAAAGGAATTCTGGACCAGCTTCCTGCTTTTATCCAGATAGATCTCCAAGAGAACCCATGGGACTGTACCTGTGACATCATGGGGCTTAAGGACTGGACTGAACATGCCAATTCTCCTGTCATCATCAATGAGGTGACTTGTGAATCTCCTGCTAAGCATGCAGGGGAGATACTGAAATTCCTGGGAAGGGAGGCTATTTGTCCAGATAATCCTAACTTGTCAGATGGGAATATTTTATCAATGAATCACAACACAGACACACCTAGGTCACTTAGTGTGTCTCCTAGTTCATACCCAGAACTGCACACTGAAGTTCCACTTTCTGTCTTAATTTTAGGATTGCTTGTTGTTTTTATTCTGTCTGTCTGCTTTGGGGCAGGGTTGTTTGTCTTTGTTCTGAAACGTCGAAAGGGAGTGCCAGCTGTTCCCAGGAGTGCCAACAACTTAGATGTAAGTTCCTTCCAGTTACAATATGGCTCATACAACACTGAAACAAATGATAAAGCTGATGGTCATGTCTATAACTACATCCCCCCACCTGTGGGTCAGATGTGCCAAAATCCCATCTACATGCAAAAGGAAGGAGACCCAGTAGCCTATTACAGAAACCTACAGGATTTCAGCTATGGCAACCTGGAGGAGAAAAAAGAAGAGCCAGCCACACTTGCTTACACAATAAGTGCCACTGAATTGCTAGAAAAGCAAGCCACACTAAGAGAGCCTGAGCTGCTGTATCAGAACATTGCTGAGCGAGTTAAGGAACTTCCCAGTGCAGGGCTAGTCCACTATAACTTTTGTACCTTACCTAAAAGGCAGTTTGCCCCTTCATATGAATCTCGACGCCAAAACCAAGACAGAATCAATAAAACCGTTTTATATGGGACTCCCAGAAAATGCTTTGTGGGACAGTCAAAGCCAGACCACCCTTTACTGCAAGCTAAGCCGCAATCAGAACCAGACTACCTCGAAGTTCTGGAAAAACAAACTGCAATCAGTCAACTGTGAAGGGAAATCATTTACAATTCTATAGTATCAAAGTATACCCTCCAAACTGTTGGAAGCAGTGCATTTGCTTTTGTTGTGCTCTCCCTTCCCTAGAGACTGAAAGCTGTTGGGAAAAGGGGTGAAGCAATGATGTTGCTCCTGTAAGCTTTCCATTAAATTATTTTTCTCTTGATCTCCCACCTCTACCACCATTCCTTCTTAGGAACCATCAGTGAACATGAATGTTTCTATACTGCATTTTTCTTGTATATTGTTTAGGTTTTGTTTTTGTTTTGTTTCTTTGTTTTTTTTTTCTCCAGTGTAGGAGTGGAAAGAAATGATGGTGAATGAAGGAATAGTGGGAATAGTATGAGCATATTTTGTAGAAGATCTCCAAAGATCTTTTGGGACTACAACTTCTTTTGTAAATAATGACCTATGGTATTGCCATCTTCAGTTACCAAGTATAGGCCTGGGCATCGCTACTTTGTGTTAAAGTGCCTTTGCACTTAAGTATATTACTTAAATGTTGCTTTTAGCTTTGAAAACTAAAAGAATTTTGATGTGTTGTATTTTAAAAAATGAAAAACAATGTAAAATAGATCTATATGTCAGCTATATTAAGTCAACATACAGTTTGCTTGAGTTATAGAAACCAGCCTGTCATCAGAAAATTTTAGCTTAGAACTTTATAAACTTAAATGTAAAATATTTCCTTTCTTCTGGGTTTGCTATAAGTGATTTTATTTAAGTAAAGAAAAGGGATTTAACATTGGACTAGAGGTAATAATCCACCTCTGTTGGGATTAGCATTCATTAATAAAAGATATTTAACCCAATATCAGAGTGAATTGAACAATTAATGCCCTTCTGTAATTCATTTACACTCACATGGTCAATGTCTTAGATTATTTTCCTAATTAACAGTACATTACACAACTTGTATATTTTTCTGCATCAAATTAGGTATTTTTATATATTTAAATGAAAATCTGTATTTCTATCTTTTTAATTGAAATTAATATTTTTTCTGCCTATTGCAACATTTTCTATAAAAACATACCAGTAGAGGCCGCCACACACTTCATTTAAACAAGACACAAGAGCCATTAAATACTTTGAAGGAAGACTTCAAAGGTAAGATGAAAACTTTCTACATAACTTCTCTGCAAATTCAAGACAGCAGAGATAAAATTGCATATCTTACATTTTATTTATTTGAGGATCAAAAATTAGAAACAAAATTCTTTTCAATTTTCACATTTTCTGCCAAAGCTAGATTTTCCTGTTGACTTTAAGTGAAGCATTAATGAGGTGCTATCAAATCACATACTATTTGCATCTCCAAATCCATTAATTGTTACCTAAATCACAGCAGTAAGACTCTTTTTTCCTTCTGCCTTCTTTGGGTATGCTTTACTTGAAAATTTTCTTGTTAGCTTGAGCAACCCTTTCATTTTGGTGTTAGCAGTCAATTATTTTAACTACCCAACTCTATATAACACTTATGAAGCCTTATTAGACTGTACATAATTTTTAAATGCAAAATTTATTGTATGATTTAAACAAACAGTCTTTCTTTACAACAAGAAATAGTTTTGTTTTGTCTATTGTAAATCCTTATGCAACTGGGATGGTGATCAGCATATAAAGTAGTCCAGCTTTTCAATTCCTTATTAAAGCAAGTGATGGTGTCTGAAAGAAGCACACTGTTTCCTTTTCATAAATAGGTTACTGCACATAATAATCCTTTATTATCATGTGGAGATTGAAGTGGATCCTAATAATTTACTTTTAAAGCTTTAAAATGACTAATAGTACATTACTACTATTAATTCATCTAAGATGCTTTCAATTATAACTTACTTAAATCAAAAGTATTTGGATTAATAATGGTGCAAAGTGGACTTTTTAAACAACAGAAAATAATTGTGTTCATATATAAAAGTAAAGGACACTCTGAAAAAAAAAAAAAGGTTTAAGAACCTGAAATCCCTGAATATCTAAACTGACTGACTTATATGTTCACTGTTTTCTTAAAAGTCAAAATTGCTATTTAAATCTATTAACTCACAACTGAAAATGGTGAGTCAAAGTGATCTATATGTGTGTTAATAGAGAAATTTTACATTTCATAAAAAAGAAGCTAGAGTACTGAATCAGTTGAACATGGAGAGAGCTCCCCTCATCTTTGGGTGATAGATATATACTATGAGGAATTTTAAAAGTTGCTTTTATTTGATATAATGCTCAATACATAATAAAGAGGCAAATATTTGAGGAGTCATAAAGGTAAATCAGCATATATCATATTAAGGAGAGATTTTAGGCTTTAACTGTGACTTGGTCTGTTAATGACATAATTCTACTTCCAGTTTTTATTCTTATTCTCCCACAAAGAAAACATCCATGTTAATAACAAAATTAGTTCATTAATCTTAATGAAATATGCTTTACTTCTCAATAATTTTTATGAATTTTAGAAGGACATCCTGGAAGAATTCAAATACATAAACACTTTAGCTCAATAATTGTTATTTACTTCAACGTTTTCATGCTGGTAGATTTTGTGGTTATTTACAATGAGTTTTAAAATCAAGTCTTACAGGTGTTATTCAAATGACTTCATTTAAAAGTTTAATAGAACACTCGTGTTTTAATCTTTACTGTGAAATGCAAGCATGAGCACTTCAGGATTAACTAATTTATTGACATTCCCACTGGTTATATTTTTATTTTTCTTTATAAGCTTAAGCACTTTCAAACTTACTTTAATATTTTTATTTTTAACTTCCCCAGCAGAATTTTTTAAATTCCCCTTACTATTTTATGAGCAGATATTAATGAGTGTTAGCCTAGCAAGAATGGTTCCAGGCAATGTAATTGCATTCTAAGGACCCTGCCTAGAAGGAAACTAGATGTCTGGCCGTGCACATGTCAAATAACAATCACTCTAGATTTTAGTGCTTAATTAGTTGCTTTCATATCTTCTGTATATACAATGGTTATATGGGTTAATTTGTACAAAACTCTCAAAAATCCTATTCCTCAGCCTTGACACCATTGCCAAGAGTGTTTGATATGGACTTGGGCCAGCCTGTGTGCCTTCTTTCCTCAGGCATTTTGAGAGTAAGAAAAAGACTTTTCAATATCCTCTTTGTCATCTGATTTAGAAGGTGACTTAATTTTTTTATATAATTCTGTATCATAAAGGGCTCAAAATTTTACAGATTTTTAAAATACATGTACTGAATCAGAGAGATTCTGACATTTCTCAAACCCTGAAAATTCTTTATGATACTACACATTCCAGAAGCATACTAGATTGAATGCTAGGGTAAACCAAACCTTCCAGATGGTTCTCTTACTCAATTTGTTTTTCATTCATTCATTCAGGCACTCATTCAGTACATCTTAAGAGTTCTTGTCCCTGGTGCCTGGATCTTCTGTGTGCTGAGGGGCCACAGATAAGTATTAGACAAGAACTCTATATGACTCACTCTGAGCCTTCATTCCTACTCCCACTGCTGCTAAATCCCCTTATCTTCACAGACCTCCCAAATTTGGTAAAGAGCTTAGTACACACAAGAAGAGAGCTTTACCTTAATGAAAATAAACACCAGGTAAACAGTGGGGAACAGTAATGCAATAAAGAAGACTTAGTGTGTAAATTCTCTGGAGCAAAATATTGGCCAGATAAATCATAAATAGACTGGTTATCATGTAAGTGCTATTCACACATCTTTGGAATTATGTACTTAAAAAGAGAAAAAAAATCCCACTAAAATAAAATAAATCACAGCAGATTATGGTCTGATATTTGTGCTATCTACATCTACTTTGTGAAATTGAATACCAAAATTGCAAATATAAAAACACTGACATACTTTAATTTTACAGAATATTCGTGTTTTAGAGGCAATATTTACTTTCTATTTTACCGGCTTAAAGGGTACTCTCTCAGATCATATACCTTTTTGCCAACACAGTTATAAGAGATTACATAAGAAAGATTGTAATACTTTGTATATGTCTACTTTGCTCCTCATAATGGTTGTGGGAAAAGTAGTGTGTAATTGAAGTTTTATAAGTAAAGTTGTATTTTAAGTGCATCAAGGGAGCTGTCATTTAAATAAAACTTGGGAATCCCTTTATGACGCAGAAAACCATTTTATAATGCAAACAACCAGTCTGTTTTGTATATTTGATATTTTTGATATCAGTTTTGTTTAAAACCAAACTCACATGCATAATAATAGTATGTTCGTCAATGTTGTTTGTGTTGTCCAATTTTTGGTTGCTAAGGGCTTATACTTGAATGTCTACTGCAGTTTAATGTGGATTGAGCTATCAACAATTTTATGATGACACAATAGCATTCCTGAACGTCTGTACTAGTAAGCCCATTTTAATTCAATTGAAAACACAGGATGCTCAGCAGCATCTCCCCTCCCAAGACTTTGTTTCCTTGGAGAGTAGATTGACTTATGTATTTACATTCAATAAATTGCTTAGAGATACTTTTTACTAAAAAATATGTTACTATGCAAACATACTGAATTGCATGAATGTTGGAAACTTTTAGCAGAAGTATTTTAGCTTGACAGTATGTATACAAATTCTGTTAGACTAAGTTGCAAATAATTCTCAAGTTATTGAAACAAATGGCAAATGAGGATTTATTATGTAAATAGACTTGTGCCAAATAGTGACATTGTCTAAGAAAATAAATGACATATTTTGGGATGTTTAAAGGCAAAGTGAAATGCTGAAGATGATATTGTATTTTATTGGATAAACTGTTCAGTCATATTATGCTATAGTTAGCTTTTAGTTAATAAATAAATATTAACTAAAATGCAGATTTTGAATTAGCTAGAAAAGTCCTTTGGAAACATGTTTTCTTTTTCTTCCTTTTTTTGAGACAGGGTCCTGGTTGTACTGGAACTTTCTATTTAGACCTGACTGGCCTCAAATTCACAGAGATCTGCCTGCCTACTCCTCCTGAGTGCTGCATTTAAAGACTTGTACCACCATACCCAGCCCTAGTCTTTTTGAATCTTAACAAATGTGAGAGCTGTCCTCTATGTCTTGATATATGCTGTTCCAGTGCTGAGAAATGAACAATTTTATTCTTTAAGTGATTATGTGTTTCATGTTTGATATAAAATAATACTTAAAACATTAATATTTCTCCATGAGTATCTGTTAGCATCATACTTGAAAATCAACAACAAAAATTAATAAATCCAGATTCATGTCTCTTTAAGAGATAAATACAATATTTACTAACTTTTCAGTCCCCATACCACATTCATACACTTCTACAGTGAATCTAACTATGTTTTAGCATACTTTTCTAATGCTACACATGATCTAACAAAGTCATATTTTGCAAAGTAAAAGAATATCTGACATACAAATAAAAATGCTATTTATTGTATTCCTTAAAATAAAATTAAGAGAAATGAGGAAAGTGGAAGAGAGATATTAGTTTGTTCCTATCATTATGATGATATTTTGAAAGTGGCTACTTTGGCCAAGTTATATTTGCCTAACAAATCAGAGTATATCTTTCATATATATTCCATTAACAACTGTGTACCAGTGAAGGATTTGAAATTGCTGTGGTGGATATGATGACTTAAAGACAGATTAATTGCCTTATGTTGAGGTTGTTAATATATGTACAATATGGCCTAGTTATTGATATATCATTTACAGGTTATCTGAAACACTTGAAACATTTACATTTTTAAGTGCTTTTTTAAAAGATAAAAAATGGCATGAGCACTGATTATCCTGTTACAGGTAAATATCAGGAGAAACAAGTAAGTATCTATTAACAAGTCCATATAAGACATTTGAAACAGGGATAGGGCCATCAAGATAGACTTAGTTAATTTTGACTCTGGGCTGAAAGTGCACTTGATTTATGTTTCCTTGGGAAGCAGCTTTGTAAGCAGTATTATTTTACATTTTGAATAACGGTCTACATATAAAGCAACTTTATTCTGGTCATCTGTCACATTATTATCTGGAATTTTGGGACAATTTGATTATGACAGAATGTTGACAAAAACTAGTAACCTAAGGTACCTTCTAGCTCACAAACAGATTACCAGACAGGCAGCATTATAAATAATTAATGATTCCCTCAGAAGTTAAGCCTGTGGTGATATATTTTATATTTAACAAAATTAGCCTGGAATATCAGAGGACAGAATCACCCACAGTCAAGCATTGAGGGTCAGAGAGTGGTAAATTATGCCTTTAATCCCATCACTCAAGAGACAGAGATCTTTCTGTGTTTCTGTGAGTTCAAGGCCTAACAACCAAACAATAGTAGCTCACACCTTTAATCCTAACTCTAGGACTATGGTACAGAGATGGACCTGGAAGTGAAACAACTAGGCAAAGAAGATATTTAAAGCAGGTGTAGGCAGACATTCAGGCATCCTGTAGAAGGGACCAGCTAGGCTGAGGACTCCTAAAGATAGCTTTTACCCTGAGAAGTTGGCTGGGTGGGAATTGGCTGTTGTCTGTCTCCTTTCTCTGATATTCTAGGATGATTGTATTAAATATAAAATATATAAACACACAGGTCTCTTTTCCTTTCATATTGTTATCATCAATGATAAAAATTGCTTCAGTGAATGAATTAGTGAATGGTTGACATGTTGCTTCTTATAAGAAGCCTGACAAAAAGGTTGATACTCAGAGATTCACATTTCATAGTATAGTAACAAAGGATGATTGGCTGTTTTAAGAGCTCTCAAATATTCAGTTGTAACATGTTTATAGAGTATAAGTAATACACACACAGAAGAGTTAGGCAAATAGGCAACAAAAATTATTAAACATTTATATAAAAGGAAGTCAAAATTTTAGGGATACTGTGATTTTGTTCATTGAACCCAGTGATATCATTCTAGAGTTCAAAGTACTGTTAATGATTAGATATGGAACTGCTCTGCTACTGGCTGTTGGAAGTTAGTGATTATGAGTTGAGCAAATTTCACTGTATAAAATTGAATGATAAAGTTTTCCAGAATTTAATTGGCTTGCTTTTTTAAATCTTCCAGATAGGCAAGAGGCTGGGATCAAGCCCATATTAACTACCAATTCTTTAAGAATAAAGTAGATCAACAAAGTGTTATTTATATAAAATAAGAACCTACAGATTGTATTTCTTGGAGATAGTTCCTATGATTTGAGGTCCTGATCTTATAAAGATCATAATGTTGCCAAGACAAATCATAGTTTTCTTTGGATCTCAAATTTCCAGTGGGAACAGTAATGGACTGGATGAACATAATGAATGTCTTACACTTCGGTGTTTTATGATCTAGGCCAGTAGAAAGTGGTTGCTACAGTTGAAATAAAGAACAGCACTCAGACAATTATTATTCAAGTACAAAAATCTCTTACTTACTTTTCACTTCAGTACTATATTTTGGATATAATCCTAATCTTATTCTGTCTCTACAGGACTGAAATGCATAACTTCTATTGAAATAATATTTCCTTATATACATTTTTGATTATGTTATGAGTTTAGCTATTCTGTGTGGTGACTAAGCAAATTAATATCTGCATTCATCTAGGAAGACCACATTAATACATATAAAGGAAAGCAGCATTTTCTCCATTGAGTTTTTCATTATCTCATATTTTTGGTCAACACTAACAAATTTCTTATCATGAAAGGAATTGATGGACGTTTGAACAAGCCAGTTGAGCTTGAAGAATTCAATAATTTATTCCAGTGAGCAAAGTGCTTAGCTGACAAGTGATCTTCTTTATCATAAATTTCAGTCATAGTTTTAATGCTGGGCCTATCTTGTCAAATAAATTTCAATTGAAAACAAAGGAAAGAAAATCCTTCAACTTTGTAGTATTCTGCTGTCATATTTTTTTAAGAGTGAAAAAATCAAAAGAAACACTGATTATTTATATTCCCATGGATGTCACATCCTCTTTTCTACAATGAAAATTTTAAATTATGTTAAATGACTTTATCAGCTTGATAAATATAATTTCTGCATTCTAATTATACTTTTGTGGAGAACAACTAAATTAAAGTCATTTTTTTCACAATATATATATAAAAAAATAAAACAAGAAACATTCAGAAAGTTCTGCATTTCAGAAGTTTTTGAGGATCTGACTAAAAACTAGCTAATCAACGAAGAATTCAGCAATACTTGCCTCAAAACTACCTTCTGCCTTGCTAAATGATGTCATTAAAAAGAAGTAAATGTTCTTTGTCTCCAACAAAAACTCACCAATATATAATGATAGGAATGTTATTTAGATATTAACTATTTAATCTCAGTATATATATGAAATATCTAACTTAAACATTTACAAGCATTATTCTCTTTTCTTTTTTAATTTATTTATAAAATATTTCTTTTTTCCATGTATTCACCTGCTCCCCCACTCTTTATTCTTAAATTGTATTATTTAGAATTTGTTTTTAGAGTTCTGGGAGTTTAGTTTAGTAGAAGAGCACTTACCTAGCATGGGTGAGGTCCTGGACTCAAGTCCCAGCTCTGAAAACAAAACAAAACAAAGAAGAATTTGTTTTTAGAAAGTTCAGTTATACTTTACAAATATGAAATATTAATATTTGAGATAAGTTAATAATTCTTACCTTTACAGATCAAAATGTGGCAAAGCCTTGCCTATATTTTTTTTTCAGATTACCTGAGTTTCTCACCAGATGAGAATTTCCAGAATTTCAAATGATACAGCCTTATCAACTATGTAAGAGAAATCTTTTGAATTTCAAGCCCAGAGACAAGTATTTTCAAAAATTTAAAACAAGATTCTGTCTTTATTTCTATTTTAAATCATGCTGATTCTTTATTATGTTTTGAATAAGAAGAACCTGAGGACAGTAAGTGGCCCATTAGCCTCTTATTCTTATACATCATCTCCCTCCACAACAATAATAAGAATAAACTATTTAAAATTACTTATTAGGCAAAATGGGAATATATTTTAATTCATTAAGATATTATTCTCATGGTTGAAACATTATATTTAATAAGAAATTATTTTCAACAAATATCTTACTTTCTTTACAGTATAAAAAATTAAAATGCTTTAATAATTCTAATACTCCTTTTGTCTTTAATAAACTCTAAAGTTTCCCTTTCCCATGTGCTCATTGCAGCTCTTAAATATTCTAACTGGATAAACTCTTTTACAAAAAGAGTATATGTAATTGCTGGTATATTATGTGGTACCAACTTGTCTATAAAGTATGATTTATGATATGTTCACTTATACAGAACAGTGAAAGAGATGCTGGTTCACATCTAAAACAAATCTACAAGTATTCCTGAAAGTCAAGTGTGTACACTGGTATATTATGCCGGAGCTAATGGAAAATTCATAAGCTACCAAATCTGTTGTAAGGCCAACAAGATATTAGAAAAACATGATACACATTTGAAATAAGACTTAATGCCTACCATCAGGGAATTTATAATATAATAGTCCAGTGATTTATGTATCTTTGAAAAGAACATAGGAGATCAGGATCAAAACAGAAAAAGATCAATAAGGATTGGACTAGTATTTTTTTCTTTTTCGAAGAATGCTCTTGGAAGAGAAGTACATCAGAAAGAGTTTAAAATTTTAAAGGCTTGTGGAATGAAGCTTGAAAATGAAGACAGCACTGAGCATACATAGAAAAGTAAAAAGAATGGAAAGGCAGGCTTAATTTATCTTTTGATGAGTCCAAAATGAAGTGAGATTTGAACTCACTTTCATAAATTATGGAAAGATATTAAAGCAAAACAAAGATTATATGTTGATTATTTCCATGAGGTCTGATAAAAATTTTCATTTGTATTTCTAAAATTAACCTTTATATCATTGAATAAGATTTTTGTATCTGTATAAGAAAGCTGAGGTTTATGGAGTTCTACATCTTACCACACTTGCCTAATGAGTGTGGGGCAAGGCCAACTAGCTCAGTAAGAGCTAGCACAAGGATGATATGTTAGAGAATAGACACTAAACAGGCAGCATACAGAAATTTAAAATTCATCTCTGTCACTCACTAGTTCTCTGTTCTTCAACAAGTCACTTAATTTCTCTAAATGAAATTTTCTTCATCTGAAAACAGTGACTATGATCATCTTTACCTTAGAGAGTGCTTATATAGATCAGTAAGTTAATATTTGAAAAATAAAAAAAACATATTGTGCAAAATTAAATGCTCCAAAAATGTCACTTGAAACTGTTTCTGATTGAGTTTCAGTTCTTTTAAACTTCTACTATGTTTTATTGCTTTAACACAGAATCAGTGAAACATCTGGAAGAAAAAAAGTGAGCTGAACATTTGGGTAGAGGGTACTGTACTTCAAGACTGTTGTGACCACTCAGAAATAAGGAAGTGAGTTTCTGAAATTAGCTTCTAGAAATAAGGTGAAGGTAAGAAATTGAACTTGTATATTCAATCACTGGCTGGGCTTTCTACAAACTGAGAATAAAGACTAATCTGATTTTTTAATTTTTAGAGAGAGCCATACTTAGTAACTCACTTATCACTTATCATTAAAAGATCTTAAGCTTGATAATATTCGAACTCCAAAAGAAAGGTGTACGGTAAAATGACTAAAGAAAAATTTATTGTGCTTTAGCTGTGAGAATAGTAATCTAAGGTCCTCTGCAGAGGAATTTCAGATTTCTGTGAGATTTACAAAGGCGATCTGGGTGTGAAATGGATTAGTACTGATTTTCTTAATATGCAATTACACACTCACAAGGCTCAAGTTTAGGTGTTTCCTACACTTAGTTTAATGTCTTGCTGCCTAGATAGTGGAGTTATAGATCATTATTTTTATAAGACAGAACCTCACTATATATCCAGGCTAGCATTAAACTTATGAAAATCTTTTTGACTCTGCTTTTCAAATGATGAGATTATAGGTGAGTTCCACATCTAGGAATCATTTTTGAAGAAGGGAGTCTATTTCATTTTGTTTTCCATCTTGAACTAAGACGTCTAAGCTACATAACACCTACTGGGTCAATGGCACCAGTGACTTAACTTACATGCTACATGCTCTTACATAAGGAAAAAGTATTTTTAATAGTTTCACTATTTGGTGACTACCTTGCACCCTTATTTATGAGACTACCTGTGTCCTATTACATTGTCCTCTCCTATGAGAGCTTAAAGAAAATGAAATTTTGAATCTTTTGCTTTTTAGGCAGTTTTCATTTACTTTTTATACAACCTTCTAAGGAATTAAAAGTGTGTACACATAAGGAAAACCAGTCTTCAGTGATAAAATTGTGAGAGTGAGAAAAATGGCACCTATCTGTTTAGTGCATTGTTATCTCCACTGTGTTTCACTGATGAAAGTAGTGAGGTGCTTTTGCAATGTGTAAAGAGCAATGGGGTTTCTGTATGGTAGGGGAAAATGGCTTGGTATGGCTTAAGTACATTGTTTAAGGGGACACTTTAAGGGCTTAAAATATAAAACAAAAACAAACTTTCCATTATCCCTGCTCCCTAAGAATAACTTCAAGTGAGGCAAAATTTTACTCACAACTACTATCCTAAAAAGAAACTAAAAAGAGTCTAGTATTTTTTTAAATTAATATTATGAAGAAAGAGAAACCTTTTAAAGATTAATGAGTTTAGAAAAGTTGACATAGTAATTTAGAGCAGGGGTGGAAATGATGGAATCTTGATTCAAAGGATTAGGATATTTCAATTACATTCTATTACATAATTATAAATGACATTATTTCAAAAAGCCTTTGAGAATTTTTGTTAAATAGCACCTAGATTAGCTTTTATAGTTATTCATAGAAAAGTTCCTTAAATAGTAAATTAGAAAGGTCACATTATGCCAACTTTGTACAATTAAAAACTCCCCTGACATCCATGCAGAGATTTTGATCAAACATTTGTCAGGAGCATAGGAGGGGTTCATTGTAAAACATCATAGCTGCCTTTGAAGCCTAGAACATTCATCATCTAGAGACCCTAGACTATGTATCAGTCTTTTGTGTATTATTGACTCACTAACTAAAGGCCTCACTCAGAATGCAAGTGGAAGAGTTGTATTGAGAACAGTGTTTATTGGATTATTTGGTCTTTTGGATCTAAAATACTTCAGTTATTGAAGGTGCATGAAAACACTTGTGGGACCAAAAAAATCTAGACTGCATCTTTGGCTCAAAACAAGAGCTTATGTTCATATTTTTAAATAAAAATACTCAGCACATTGCCTACTGATCACTAGCCTAATAAAATCCCAATAATTCCAAACTGTGCAAAAGCCATAAGCCTATGGGATAGGAAGACTCTGACACTCAAGGGGCTGGTTTCTTTGTTCCTTCAAATAGTAACAGCGTGGGGAGGTAAGCACCAAATGTTTCATCCAGTTTGAAGACTTGTCAGATGGCTATAGGTTCAGACATCTTTGTTTAATTACAATTAAACAATGCTAAATCACAATAGAAAGGTACTTCATGACTTTAAAACTTGTAGCATTATCTTTTTTGTATCATATTATTAATTTATTCAATTAACTCTAATATTATTGAAATCTATTTATTAGGCACAATCAAATCTAGTGATTTTAGACATAACATTTACAAGGCTTAAATAATGATTTAGGCCTCAGGGATAATCCTTTTATAGACAAATAAAGAATTCTTTATATTTTTAGTTATCCCCAGGATTGGTAGATTAAAACTTTTAATGTGAATGTTCAGAAGTAGAGTATATGCTGCTCTTCTGGAAGACCAGATATAATTTTCAGCATCCATCTGGTGGCTCACAACCCTTTGTAACTTCAGTTCCAGAGGATCTATTGTGTTAGTCTTGTCTCTATGGGCCTAGACATATATGCAGACAAAATACCCATGCACTTAAAATTATTTAAAAATGAAAAATTGTAGCGTGGTTTAAAAATTAACAAGCTCTTTTCTTAGTGGTGTAGCTATTGAAAGGTTACCAATTCTTTAGTAATCCTAATTAAATTAAGTAAATTTTACACACAGAGACACAAATAATATAAAAATGGGAATCAGAGTTCTTGGAAGGTGGAGTTTCAACAGAAAGGGGTAGAGAAATGAGAAGATAGTGAGAGAAATGATTAAAGTTTATTATATACATTTATGAAGCTGCCAAAGAATGAACTCATTAATTAAATCAGAAAGTCTTTCTTGGTGCTATTCATCCTCTAAGAAGTAATGACACTAAAGTCTCCTTAAATGTGTCATCTTGGACAACCTTGGCCCTTAGACAAGATGAGAATTCAAAGTGTGTGATTCTACAACATGCTTTAAAAACTAAATTGTGTTTTTGCATAATTAAAGGGAAACCTATGGATCAAACTTTAAATAAAACTTTTAGAGCTTTATAAATTGTGCAAATAAGTTTTATCTATAGCCGATAGTTTATATTATTTTAAATTTCTTTCAGATGGGAAATATGCCAAAGTTATAACATAGTTTGAGGAAAGTACATGTCATACATAAAAACCAATAATTATGCTTCTTAACTACAAAAGTATATGTATATATTTTAACTATACTAGAAAGCATATTTGTATTTTAACCAGTGTTAATAAAACTATAAAAATAAAGGTCAGTTAAAATGATAATACATTTATTTTTAATTTTGGAAGAGACTGAAACTCTGGATAAAAGACTTTCATTTTATTTATTTAATTTTGCTTCTAGTAAACACTAGCAGAAACAGATGAGGAAAAGAGGATGGATTAAAATGTGGATTCTCATCTTATTGTCCTTAGGGAAAAAGAAAAGGCCTTTTTACTCATAGCTACTATACACAATGACATTTTCTTAACATTTTCATTCAGAATGTTTTTTAGTAGGTATCATTTGTCTTCCAAAGGTTTAAGTTAATGCCTACATGACTATATGAAAATGCTTTCTCATTTGTTATATTTTCTTTTTCCAGACCTCTGGCAAACTTAAGAGGTCTCATTATGCTATATGGAAATAAAGTGATTCCCAATTGTAAAAGAACTATTTTGAATGCTAACTAAATTCCACAGCAGATTAAAATAATTATCTCACTAACTCATTCACTCATTCATGTAACAAACATTTATTAAACACTATATGTAAAACTCTGACTCTAATCCTCAAGGAGTTTAGATTCAAGTGGTACAAAAAGTCATGCATAAATCAAATGTTAATGAAGAGCTGTGTATGTTGAAAAATAAAGTTGGCAAAGATCACTAAAAATAGAAAGAAGTAGGTGGTCACTAGTTCCATTGGAGCTAGACCTAGAAGCTTGATTAGAATTGTATTAACTATAAATATTGGATAAAAGAACAATAGATTGAAAGCAATTTATAGGGCAGGCTTGAAGTCGATAATGGGCAGGGAGTCTTCAAATTAAGATAACGCAGTAGTATAGCTTTAAAGAGGGTACTAACATGTTCAAATCTATATTTAGAAATAGCATTTTCTTGTGATTGGTAGATTGGAGAGGAGAGAAACTAGACATAAGAATTACCACTTGGAAGTAGAACTGAAACACTAAAAATTCAGAGATAGAAGTTCTGATGAGCAAGAGAGGCAAGGGATGTGAGAGCCAGTTCTTAGTGATCTTTACAACACTAAAAATGGGTAGAGTTAAAATCCTTCTGGAAGCTTGGATGTGGTTATTCTACAGTATATTCACATAAATTTAATTGAATGTTTATGTAATTGATGAGAGCTTATGAAGAAAAGTATTAACTAAGTTGATAGCCCCATTTGTATGGAATTCCAAAGTACGTATGAGGAACAGATACTTTCTTTTTATATATAGTAAAGGATAGATTTAGATAAAATTATTGCTTCAAAATAACTATATAAATATAGAAACATCTCCAAATTACTAATTATGAAGTGTGCTAACAGTTAATTCCATATCAGGAGTTTTAGCTGATATTCTGTCTTTAATGTGGACATATATTTGGTAAGTATATGAAAAGTATGGAAAACATAAAATATGCAAGTTTATTATAAAACTTAGATGATTTAGTGAGGATGAACAATATAGTTTGGATGTTAGTGACATATTACACATATCAATCATTAATAAACTTTTAAGTACAGATTTATAATTTAGTTACAACTTACATTTAATTCTTAATTTTGTTAAAGAGACATATACATTTTATAATTAGAGTTGCATCCCATAAGCTTTTGGGTTCATTACACTGCTTTATGAAATATTTTCTATAATGTATTCATTATGCAAACTATACCAATATCTAAAGTTCTAGACTTTGATAATCATGTGAATCCTGCATGCATTAGCCAGACAGAATTGGGATCATTATGAAGGTTTCGGTAGGATACGTGAAGATGAACAGTGTCTAGAACTAAGTTGAAACATGAATTCTAGTTGGTATTTAATGAAAGCTCAGAACCAGATATTGAAGAAAAGCTGGAATAACAGAGTGAGGAGACAGACGACAGTCAATTTTCACCCAGCCAACTTCTCAGGGTAAAAGCTATCTTCAAGAGTCCTCAGCCTTGCTAGTTGCTTCTACAGAATACCACACTGTGTACAGCTGCCTTAAATATCTTTGTCACCCAGTTGTTTTACTTCTAGGTTCAACTCTGCATCATAATATTAGAGTTAGTATTAAAGGTGTGAGCTATTACTGTTTGGTTGCTAGGCCTTGAACTCACAGAAACACAGAAAGATCTGTCTCCTGAGTTATGAGATTAAAAGCACAAGTCACCACTCTGTCATTTCTATGCTGAGGTTAAAGGCATGAGTCACCACTCTCTGATTCTCAATTCTTGACTGTGGGTGATTCTGTCCTCTGATGTTCCAAGCTGATTATCTTAAATATAAAATATATCACCACACTATGTTGTTCTCAGTTTAGACTTTAATCACAGCTTCAAAACTCCATAAGGAACTGATATCATAAACATCTTCTCATTTATGCAAATGGTATTTATTGGGTGTATCATCTTTAGTGGACATTATGCATGGCACTGGGCATATAATGGTAAATAAAAGAAAAATGCTCTCTTAGAGCTTTTTGTCATCTGGTGAAAACATAAAGCACAGTTTGTAGAATGTCAGGGTATGGTTAACTAGAGAAAGAAAGTTCCCAAGATGTGATGGGTACAGCAGATTTATGTATGTGAACGTGTAGGGTGTGTATGGGGTAGGGAAGAGAGTTGGAGACAAAGATTCAGAGATGGAGAAATAAAGTAAGGAAGAAGCAAATTATGCTTATCTAGGTTTTGCCTAAATATTATCACATCTGCTTAGTCATCAATGAAAGGAAACAAAGAATGAAGGAGCAGGAAAAAGAAATGTGTAAGTCATACCTCTTTTTGAAAGCCTTCCTAATTCCTCCACAAAAGAAGTGACTCTTGGGGGCTGGAGAGATGGCTCAGCGGTTAAGAGCACCGTCTGCTCTTCCAGAGGACCCGGGTTCGATTCCCAGCACCCACATGGCAGCTAACAACTGTCTGTAGTTCCAGTTCCAGGCAAAACACCAAGGCAAATAAATAAATAAAGTTTAAAAAAAAAAAAGAAGTGACTCTTAAGTTATTACAACTCTTAACTGTAGTTATGAGTATACTCTTTCTTGAGCCTTAAAAATAAAGAAAACCAGACAATAAAAATTACTTCCTTTTTTCAGATAAATTCAAGAAAATCTTTATTCGTTCTGCTTAAACACTCTAATAAAATAGATTTACCAGAATTCTATGTAAAGACTAGAGTAGGGGTGAATGGAATGACAGTAACCTGTGCAAACTTCCTTTTGTGTTATTATTTATGCCTCCTTTTCTTCACCTTTACCTTCTAAGTAATCAGCCTCATCCTGTACTGACCCAGAAAGATGCTGATTACATAAAAGTTACAGGGTAATTTACCCCTTTGATCTTCCTTTAGATCTTATAAATCTCTCCACTGCTGGGAGGCCAGTGTTTTATTCTTCCCTCAACAACAAAGAGCCATTGCTTTATAAGCTGCCTCACACAGCAGCAGAAAGAACAGTGAAAACTTTGTGTGAAGCAGGCTTGGAGAGAGTGACACTAACCTTGATCTTTCTTTTCCTTTTCCCAGTGATAGTTGCAGCAACTAGGTATGCCAAAAGCAACATTGATGACAAACTGGAGCACAGTTATCTTTTGAGTATAAAATGAGAAAGTAAGACAAGTGAAAGCTCCTTTCAGCTCTCACACTCCAGGATTAAATATGTCTCAAACATAGTAAGTTTAAAGGAAAATTGAATAAGGTGATGAATTAGGTTGATGCATAAGAAGCACCCTGGTAGATACAACCATTCACAAATCACAGAGATTGGATGTCTCTTCAAAATTCATTTTCAAACATGGAGGGTTATTCCTAAGTTATGCTGAATAACAATGGAAAGCCTGTCTAACATGTTAGCCAAAATGGGTTGTGTTATATTTTCCGCAGGAGAAGGTTAGGAGACAATCATTTTTACATTCCATTTTGGTACTAGAGGTTGAATACAAGGCCTTGTACCTGTTAGATAAGCATTCTATCACAAAACTGTATCCCAGTCCTTCAGTATTTGGATTGTTTACAGGACTCCTTATATTCAAGATGTAGGAGCAAAGGTTTCCTGGAGTCTGTGTGATTTTCTTCTGCTGATACTTACTTCCACATTCTGCTTAAGATACCATTAGCTAGAGGCCTTGCTCTTTTGTCTATTATTCATAAGTGTCATCTTATTTACATTCATTACTTCTTTTTTCTTCCTGTATTAATTTTAACATATAAAGGTGAATTCTTTTATAACTAAATTGATTCTTGTTAAGAATTGACAGTGGAGAAAACATGTTAAGCAACTATATGTTTAATTATTTTAATGAATCTAATATGGGCATAGGTCATAGTTAATCAACAATAATAATTACATAATATTTAGTTTTACAACAAAATATTATTTCTTTGTCTTAATTCATACATCATTCAGAATCACATGAGTAAGAATGTGTGTATGATTCTGGCCTAACTGAGATGTCTTTATTAAATCCAATACTCTTGAGCATTTTACAAGAGAGATTTTGCTCTCTAATTTACTGTGGCAAACAGAACATGAATGTCCAGTTTTTCCATCAATAGTCTTATAAAATAACAGTGGTTGCTAGTTCACAATATGACTCTATTTCTACTACCCTATCCGTTGACTAAGTTATGTGATTTATGGCACACTTCACATGTGCCACTGTTGCACAAAGTCAGAAATTTAGCACAATCTGTAGATATTTCACAAATTGGTTTTTGTCTATGAGCCACTATGCATGCAAGCATGTCTTTATTCTGAAAGGCACTGAACTTCAGTGAGAAGTCATACTGGATTGGGAAGCTGGCAATATTAAGTGGTAGCATCCTGCAGGCGGCATTGTGACATTTACTTTTCCTTAACAGTACTCATAAAAATACTGACATTAAATTTGATTTGCTTTTTATTACTTCTGATACCTTGAGCTAGGTTTCACTGCAGAAATTTTGTATGAGCACATTGGATGAAGGAATGGGCTGCCAACAGATGAAATAAAATTACTTTCATCAGTCTTACTGCCACCTCCAAGAAGCAGATGAAAATATTTGTAGTCCAGGGCTCAAATCTAAATAGTATGTCAACTGGTGTGCTTTGCTTAAATATAACCAAAACAGATAGGCACAGTATAGTCTGAAATTTTTGGTTATTTCAGGAGAAAGTAAATACATATTTTACCTTTTCACAATAGAAAATGAATATGTTTAACATTTTCTTGTTAATTTCAAAGCATTGTAGAGAGTATTTGTGTTTGTTAACACTCAGTATTGACAGAAACACAGAATGCTATGGAAACACATTTTATGGGAAATAATTTGTTTTTAAATTTTTAATTTTTTTATTTTTTATTATGAATAAAGTCTCATTTTGTATCCATGTATTCCCTTGTTCAAACTCCCTTCCCCCTCCTGCCCCTCCCAGTCACTCTCTCTTCTCCCCATATCCTTATCTCCTCCCCAGCAAGGGCAGGAGATCTCAAAGACCAAAAGTGGCTCAGTTCAGCCTCCACTCCAAGCAAATCTGTTTTCCTCATCCCAACATCAAGACTAGGTCAGGTGTTCCTCTAGAGGGAACGATCTCCAAGGTGCTGGTTCAAGGTGCTTCAGATCCCAAGCTGTTCAGTGGTTGTGGTTTGCAGCTTGGGTATGCTTTGCTTTTTGTCTAAAGTCCACTAATCAGGAAGTACATCCCCTGCTTATCTTTCTGGGTTTGAGATATCTATTTTTTAAAAATGTCCCTTTTTCCAAGTATCTCTCTGCTCACACATCCTTCCCTATTCCCAATTCCTTCCAGTCTGCCTTCAGCCTCCACCACCCCTTCTTATGGGCTGGCATCTGGGAGCCCAGTCTCTGCATAGAAGTGCCTAACCCAGCCTTGATATGGGGATTAGAAAATTGAATCTGTTTGGAATGGATGTGCCATACTGAGCTGACCCAACTTAGGACTTCCTGCCCTTCTCAGGGAGGGGATAGGTGAAGTAATTTCAACATCAAAGATATGGCATCCTTGGTCCTCTGGGAGGAGAGAGAGCTTATTGGCAAGGGTCTTTGCTAATTCTTTTTTTTTTTTTTTTTTTTTTTTTTTGTAAATGGGAAGAAGACATTAGGAATGGGGAGGTACAATGAAAGAAAATATAACTGAGGTGGGAAATGGTAGTTTCACAGTTTTCTGACTTTCATTACTACACATTTTAAATAATCAGTGACAAATTCTATATAGTCTGGACTTTCAATTTTATAGATTTTTCATTTACAACTTATTACAATGGAAAAGTTTCTACTATCAGAATACATATTAGAATCTTAATTTTATGATTTTTTGTGATATGCAGCATATTTGTTTCTGTATTAGGTTCTTTTGGTTCAAAATAGATATAATAATAATATTTTACAGTGATAGAAATGTTCAGTTCATTAATATAGGTGTGCTTCAGATAAGTTTTCAAACTGAACAGGCAAATAATGAACGGTAAATAAATCTCTCACCATACAGAGTGAGAAATCACTTGATATCATATAATTGGGCATGACCTACTCACAAGTGTACTAAATTAAGGGTTCCATTTCAGTGTGTTTTCTTGTTCCTGAGCTGACTGGCTCTCCATCTAGGCTTCTTTTAACCTGGAAAAATGATCTCTTTCTAAGCTGTAGCATTTCCCTTGATTATTCTTTCTATACACTTATTGTCTCTTTCAGAAGAACATGAAAATATTACAATCTTTATCAAGATGAAGAATACAACTTTGACTAACAGTGTTTTCCCCTAAGAGCTATAGACTAGCTAATGAATATCCAGAACTAGAAATGAGAAATCTCCTTTCAAGCTGTTGGTCAGGGAAGTGTAAGTAACTCCTCAAACAATATAGGCTATCATTGTTCATTTTGATTGCCTTCCAGGGACTGAAGGTAAGTTCCTACAGTTGAGAACCCCAGACACTTTGGACAAAGGACTCAGCTGTATATAACATGAAAGCCTCTTTTCTGCAATCTAGCTTTCAAAGTAACAGAAAGTATTATGCAAGTTTCCACAGGGGGCAAGTAATCAATATTCTTACTCAGCTGTAATGTCTATGAACCAAAACAATGTCTGGCATGGAAAGATATCTCCAAGGTTACAATAAGACACTTATATCTTCATGGAAACCAACAACTCCCTAACTGAACTTAAAAACCTTCTAATAGAAGACAAACGAAGCTAGTCCTGGAAACTTAGGTGACTAATAGAGTTAGTGAGGCCATGGATCTTACAGGAAAACCTACTACAAATACTTTACTAGACAAGCAAAAAATTTTAACTGCTTTCTAAACAGTTGTCCTTATACTCACAGGTGAATGTAGTTCCTATCCCTTATCTGATGTGGGATGTCTTTCTATATGCTATGAATATCATTCATTAATAAAGAAACCGATGGAAAGGCATCTTAGAGGGAGGCAGAAAATATGAGCAAAGATAAAGGAAATGAAGGGCAGAGTCAAGGGAGATGTGATCCAGCCACCCAAGAAGCAAGATGTAAAGAAATAGGTAAGCCAAGGGTCATGTGGCATGACAAATTAATGGAAAGTGGTTGAACTAAGATGCAAGAGTTAGCTAGCAATATGCAGGAGCTATAGGCCAAGCAAAATGTAAGTAACATAAGCGTTTGAGTCATTTGGGGGTGGTGCTAAACAGCAGCTGGCAAGTCTGGACCATGGGGCTAGACCAGGCCAGAAATTTCCTATTACACTCAAAGAAGTTTCATTTTAGATAGAAATCATCTCAGAAAACCACAACTTGTCAAACTACAGATTGCTCATGGGGTACCTATCTATCACCAATAGATATATCTATAATACAACTCCCGTACCTAAGGCTCAGAGAATACCATGGAAGAAGGGCAGAAAGATTGCAAGAGCCAGAGTACTAGGAAGAATTCTGTTGGGAGAGTGTGACTCACAAATTTGACAGGGAAACTATATTTATGGTATCTCAAAAAATATAGCTACCTAAAGAAGACCCAGACAATGACAGCACTAATAGTCATACTAAACACAGAAGAGGGAAATATCAAATGGTTCCACTCCTAAACAAAATCTACAGGAATTAAGGGCTAGCTACAATAGGAAAAATTAGCTTTCCTCAATGATGAGCTCCCTAATTGATAATATATAATGAAGTGTTCAGCCCTGAAATCATATACATATGAGCAACACTAAAGGTACTTAACATATTTTATTTATATAGTTATACTTTTACACATATGTCTAAAGATAATAATCAAAGAAAAAGAGGCCATGAATTTGACAGCAAGTAGGGTAGGACATGGAAATGGTTAGATGAAAACATGGGAGGAATTGAAGGGAGAAAGGGAAGGGGAAAATGATGCAATTATATAAGACAAGACATCAAAGGTACATTAAAATTATAGTAGAGAACAACATACAGGACCTATGCAGAGATTCTTTTTTAAATTATCTTCAGATATTTTGAGGACTCTCATTTTAAAGACATTCTGAGGTAATTTCAAGATGCAATAAAAGTGTATAATTGGATAGCTTGCTTAGCCATCTTCTACTACAAATGATCATTTGTAGTTGATTACCACAACCATTTGTTTACATCTTCTCAGTATGAGACTTTATAGAGTGCCTGGCATATGACAAATGAACAATAAATATCTCTTGAATAACTGAATGAATGTCTCACCAGTGGTTCATAATTGCAAGTTTGGTGACTAATATTCATCAACAAGAAACAATGTCACACTGACATAGCTTGTAATTTTGGCTAGATTTAGCTCTAAGATATGTGATAGTTCCTGGGTAAATCATTGTCTACTCTGAACCTCAGTTTCCGTGAATAAATAGGAAAAAATAAATCAGAGAATGCGTAAGAGTCGTTATAGCTCAAATAGTGTGATTCTGTGAGTCTATTAAAACATATGACACTAATAACTGTATTTTGCTACCCTCATAAAATGGCACATTAACTGAAAAAAGGGAGTTCAATGAGTCTTGTAAAAAGTACTCTCTGGAACTACAGAAGCCATTTTCATAATGAAGAGAATTTAACACACTTACCTTGTAAAGATGCAATTTAGTAGCAGCTGTCCATTTGGAACTGGTTTTCATGCTAAGTAGCCTGGGAGAGGGAAACAAGTGATTCCTGAGCATCACCTTATCTCTGAGACTGAATATGGCTCTGCAGTTAGACAAACTGGATCCACACCAACAGTTTACTTGCTATGTGGCTTGAACACATAATTGAGATTGTGGAAAAGAGAAAATAATAAAACAACACTAAAGCTTACAATAGTCCTTTCGAGTAAAAATGACTGAGCAAGTATCTAGAAAGAATAAGTACAAGACCAGACCCACATAAACCTCAAGGACCTGGCAGTATATTTTTTATATTCCATTTAGAGAAGCAGAAGCTTAAGGAAGTAAATACATTTGCTATAGATTACACAGAAGGAAAATAAGAAAAGCTGGAACTCAGGTCACTACATGAAACTTCAAATTCAGTAACCTTTCCTAGAGACCTTATTGCTCTAAGGATATTCTATTTCTTTCTTTCTTTATTTACGTCTTTCTTTCTTTCTCTCTCTCTCTTTCTTTCTTTTTTTTGACTAATTATTTTTTTTGTTTTTTTTTAGTTTCTGCAATTTATTTTTCATTTTTTTAATTTTATTTTTATGAACAAAGAAGTCACACTTTCTATCCTTGTATACTCTTATTTAAGGTCCCTTCCCCCTCCCACCACATCAGGTCATTCTCTCTTTCTTTAAATTATTTTACACACTAACCACAGGTCCCTTTCCATTCCCTCCTCCCACTCATACCCCAGCTTCTAACCCTGACTCTAACATCCACTCCTCAGAGAGTGTAAGTCCTCCCATGTGGAATAAGCAAAATTAATTTGCAGTCAGTAGGATCAAGCCACTTCTCCCTGTATCAAGGCTACTTAAGATATTCCTATATAGGTAAGGGGCTTCAAAAAAGCAGATCATGCATTAGGGATAAATTTTGGTCCCACTGCCAGAGGCCTCACAACGATTCCAAGTCATACAACTGTCATCCACATTCAGAGGGCCTACTTTGGTTCCACGCAGGTTCCCTAGCTATCAGTCCAGAGTCAACGAGCTCCTGGTAGCTTGGGGCAGCTTGTAGCGGGAAATCAGGAACTATACATGTGAAAAGATCTTGTCAGGGGGCTGGAGCCAAGTGGGGTGTGGTCAACTGGAAAGGGTTCCAGAAGTAAACCTCCTAGGGAGAGGACCAGGACAAAGAGCTGGCATTCTCTCGCACAGGGCCGGGACTTCTCATGAGAGTTCCGGACTGGTTGCACGGGTTTTCTGACTGGGCAGTTGGCGGTTCCGGTTTGCGACACGGGTGCTCAGAGGTGCAGTGTGTAGGTGAGGAGCTTTCGTTAGAAACACTCTGGTGTGCTGCAACCTTACCCCTTCACTGTTTCTTAAAACCTTCTCTGTTTTGTAAGTGATTCTCACATAATAAACCTCATTTAAAATATATTTCATGGCGGGTTCATACCGCGATAATTGGCGCCTGAACGTGGGTCTGGTTTCACGGAACCCACAGGCTCCCCACCTGCGGACCCAGCTGGTCTGAGGGGCTAGTTTGGCCTCCCATCTACACACTGATCTCTGCGCAGCCAACAGCATCCTGACACACGGATTGAGCCATTGCAGTGAGATGCACTGGTGGGATTTTTTGGAGGAGACAAAGACAAGCCGGGAATTCCTTACTGCCCTTCAGCTGTGGTGCAACAATGACACCTGCTGACCATAAGTCCTCATTACATCTGAGTAAGGCAATTTTTTTTCTTTCTTCTAAAATGTCTGACCAGATAAATATTCAGAATTTTACTCACTTTTTCACAATGGTGATAGAGGATTATGCATTTGGAGGTTATCTCCACCCAGGAGTCATTTTGCTTTTTTGTGTGATAATATACTTTGTATCTACCTATTTTAAAGGATCTCAAAACAGAGAGTATGAGGCTAAGCTGTCTGGCATGGATGAACATATTAAGAGACTCCAGAAACTCATTGTTTCCATAGAAGAGAGGTCTACTTTGATCAGACAGGAATGTAAAGCTCATATTGATGGAAATTTTAGGAAATTAGATGAAAAATATAAAAAAATGGATGAAAATTTTGTTAGAGAGGAACACAGAGCTCATATTGATGGAAATTTTAGGAAATTAGATGGAAAATTAAAAAAAAATGGATGAGAATTTTAGGATAATGGATGAAAATTCTAGGAAATTTGAACAGAAGATAGTAGAACTGGTAGATGTGGAGACTGAGAGGATTTTCCACTCTATGAAATTGTTGGAGAGGTCATTTATAGAGGACTTTAAAACACTGGAAAAGACCATTACCACTAGGTTGCAAGATCATGAGGCTCGCTTGGAGATTTTAGAAAAGGATTTGGAGGCAACACCCGTAGAGCCCCCTCTCGAACGGTGCTACTGCAGGTAAGGTTCTTTACCTAGAGTGGTTACAATGAGGGGACTACCCCCCACCCTTCCAACTCTATTCCCAGTGGTGGCAGAGGCCAAAGAACCACAACCACGTGGAAGGGCTTCTGACAATGTGGGATACAATTATGAACCTATACTCATGAAGCATTTAAAAACAATAAAGGAAGCCATAATGAACTATGATGTACAATCATCTTTTGTGAAGCATGGTCAGCACAGAATCGAGTAATTCCTGATGACTGGAAGAATTTGATGACCCACAGCGTTGAACGATGGCCAAAGCTTCCAGTGGAGGAATTTGTTTAGAGAAGAGGCTAAAACCTTGGAATCTCGAGATCAAACTGAGAATGTTACCATCTCCAAGGACCAAATCCTTGGGGAAGGCCAGTTTGCTGATTTATCAGTTCAGGCTACTTATGATGACCATGCTCTGTTGCAGTGCCGTACTGCTGCCTTAAATGCATGGAAAAGGTTTTGGACCAAGGACAGAGAATTGAGTCATATACTCAGATTAAACAAGGTCCGACGGAACCTTATACAGACTTTTTACAGAGGCTGACTCAGGCTGTAAATAGAGCAGTGTTGGATTCAGAAGTTCGGAAACAATTGATACTCTCTTTGGCCTTTGATAGTGCTAATAAGACATGTAAAAAATTGATCATGCCATTAAAGATCAGGGGTGCACCCATAGACGAATGGATTCAATTTGCACTTAATGCTGAATACCTACACCCTGATGAAGAGAATCGGGTAGGTCAAGCCATTGCTAATGCTAAGATGAGAAATCAAGACATTATTTGCTTCAATTGTGGTAAGCTAGGCCATAAAAAGAGAAATTGTAGACAAAGCATACATGGGAACTTTTCCAATTCCAGGAGTGACTTAAACAGAAGCTCACTACCTCCTGGACTATGTAAGAGATGTAACAAAGGCAGACATTGGACAAAGGAATGTAGATCTATAAGAGACAAAGATGGCAAGCTTTTAACATCAGGAAACTTAACTTGGAAGCCCCCAAGAATCAGACCTCCAAGCCAAAAAGGGTTCAGTCATATCCAGTCTCAGTGGAAGAGCAGTGTCCTCAAAATGAGTAACAAATCCAAAGCCTGAAACAGTAGATCATGTAACCATAGACAATAGATTGCCCTTACAAGAGAAGTTGATGGTATCCAGCAAACCAATAAAACATGTATTTTGGCAGACCTCCATAAGTGAACAAAGACCAAAGTTGACAATAAGAATAGACAATATTTTTATGCAGGGCTTAGTCGACATGGGGGCTGATGTTTTGATCATAACTCAGCATGCCTGGCACCCCATATAGCCTCTGAAAGAGGTGAATGTTCAATTATTAGGTATTGGGACATTGCCTCAGGTAAAACAGAGTGTGAGATGGCTAGAATGCATTGGACCAGAAGGACAGAGAGGGAGATTGAAGCCATACATGGCCAACATAGCAATGAACTTATGGGGTCGTGATCTCCTACAACAATGTAACACTCAATTTAAGATTCCTCCAGGCCTAAATACTAGCCAAAGAACTAATTGTGGCCTTGAAAGTCATACCTCAAGAGGATACGTAAAACAGCTGTCAGTCATTTAGGTTGCACAAAGATGCAGTCTGAAAGCTGCAAGCACCCCTAACACACTAACAGCCCAGCCTTTCAGAGGGCTGGAGCCAAGTGGGGCATGGTCAACTGGAAAGCGTTCCGGAAGTAGACCTCCAAGGGAGAGGACCAGGACAGGAAGCCGGCATTCTCTCGTGCAGGGCTGGGACCTCTCACGAGAGTTCCAGACTGGTTGCATGGGTTTTCGGACTGATAACATGGCTTCTGGGAAGTTGGCGGTTCTGGCTTGTGGCACGGGTGCTCGGAAGTGTGGTGTGTGGGTGAGGAGCTTTTGTTAGAAACACTCCGGTGCACGCACTGCAACCTTACCCCTTCACTGTTTCTTAAAACCTTCTCTATTTTGTAAGTGATTCTCACAAAATAAACCTCATTTAAAACATATTTCACAGCGGGTTCATACCGTGATATCATCCTTTATAATAGCCATAAATAATATAAAATACCTTGGAGGTAACTCAAATATAAGATTAACTCAAAGAAATCAGTAGCTCTATTAAATGATAAATGGTTCAAAAAAGAAATCAGATTAACATCACCTTTTATAATAGCCACATTTAAAACATATTTCACGACAGGTTCATACCATGATAGCAGCTGTCTCTGTGAATTTCCCTAACATGTTATTGACCCATTTCCTCATATGATTCCTTCTTGATCTCTTAGCATAGATTGGAAGTACAACCCAGTAGCTTAGCTGTAGTTCTCTTCATTCATTTCCACCAGTTCCTGGGTGAAGGTTTTATAATAACAATTAGGGCGGTCATCAATTTGATTATAGGGAAAGGCCAGTTCAGATACCATCTCCACTAATGATTGGAGTCTTAGCTGGGGTCCTCTTTGTGGATTCCTGGGTATTTTCTTAGTTTTTCCCCAACCCCAAAATTGTTCTTTCTTTGATCAAGATATTTGTTTCTTTTCTCTCCTTTTATATCTCTCCCTCAACTTTACTATCCAATTCCCTCATGTTTCCCTTATACCTCCTCATACCATAGTCTCTCTCCTATAATCCCAATTTATTCAGGAGATTTTACCTACTTCCCCTTCCCAGGGAGATCCATGAATGTTTCTCTTAGGGTCCTCCTAGTTACCTATCTTTTCTGGGATTGTGGATTGCAGCCTGGTTATCCTTTGCTTTCTGTCTGACATCCACTTATGAGTGAATACATACCATGATTGTCTTTCTGGTTCTGAGTTACCTTACTCAAGATCGTGTATTTTAATTCTACTCATTTGCCTAAAAAATTGAAAATCTCACTATTTTACTCTTTGCATAATACTCCATTGTGTAAATGTACCATTTTTTTCTATTCTTGGTTGAGGGGCATCTAAGCTCTTTCTATATTCTGGCTATTACAAATAATGCTGCAATTAAAATACTTGAGTAAATTTCCTTGTGGTATGAATATGCATCCTTGGGTATATGTCCAAGAGTGGTATTGCTATATCAGGAGGTAGATTGAATCACAGTTTTCTGAGAAACCACCATACTAACATCCAGAATGGCTGTAAAAATTTATACCCTCATCAGCAATGGAAGTGTTTCCCTTAATCCATATCTCTTTCATCATAGGCTAGCATCAGTATTTTTGATCTTAGCCATTCTGATAGGTTTAAAATGATATCTCAGAGTTGTTTTGATTTACATTGCCCTGATGGCTAGAAATTTTGAGCTATTCTTCAACTGTCATTTGGCCTTTTGTGATTCTTTTTTTTGCCAATTTCATTTAGATCTCCACTACATTTTTAATTGGATTATTTGGTATTTTGAAGTCTAGTTTCTTGAGTTCTTCATATATTTGAGAGATCAACCCTCTGTCAGATGTAGGGTTGGTGAAGATATTTTCATCCATTTAGGCTACCATTTTGTCTTATTAATCTTCTCTTCTGTCTTACAAGAACACTTCAGTTTCCAGAGGTCCCATTTACTTTTTTTTTTATTTTCTTTATTTTGTATTTATCAAAAACAGTAAAAAGAATTTAAAAATGAGGAAGAGTTAATAATAACTATACAGAGGATAATCATCATAAGCATGGCTTATCAAGGGTGGAAATGCAAATAAGATTGCTACACATATATTTTTTTGTGTTCAGCTTTCCCTCTGAATTTTTTTTCCATCCCTGTATATCCTTATTGAAGGTCCCTTCCCCCTCCCACCACATCTGATCATTTTTCTTCTCTGCAACTCCCCATACCCTCCCTTGGCAGGAAGCAGACAGTTCTATGGTCACACTGGCCCAATAATGCTTGGATCAGTCTTCACTCCTGGCCAAATCCAGTTTTGTCCCCCATCCTTCAAGAGTGAGTCAGGTGTTCCTATAGATGGACTGGGGTTTGAAGGGTCAGTCCAGGGTGTTTCTGATCCCAAGCTGTTCAGTGGTTGTGGTATGCTGCTTGGTCATGTTTAGCTTTTCTTCTTGTTTGTTTGTTTAGAGACCACAAGTGAGTGAGTACATCCCCTGCTTATCTCTCTGAGTTTGTGATACTTTGCTCAGGAGGATATTCTCCAAATCCATCCATTTGCCTGTGAATTTTAGGATATCATTTTTTCTTACGGCTGAGTAGTATTCCATTGTGTAGATGTACCACAGTTTGTTAATCCATTCTTCAGTTGAGGGACATCAAGGTTGTTTCCAGGTTCTTGCTATTACAAATAATGCTGCTATGAACATAGTTGAGCTAATACCTTTGGAGTGTGACTGTGCCTCTTTAGGGTATACACCCAAAAGTGTTATTGCTGGGTCCTTGGGGAGATTGATTCTCAATTTTCTGAGAAACCTCCATATTGTATTCCAAAGTGGCTGAATAAGCTTACAATCCCACCAACAATGGAGGAGTGTTCCCCTTGCTCCACATCCTCTCCAGCATAGGCTATCATCTGTGCCTTTTATCTTAGCCAATCTAACAGGTGTAAGGTGGTATCTCAAAGTTGTTTTGATTTGCATTTCTCTGATGGCTAAAGATGAAGAGCACTTTTTCAGGTGCCTTTCAGTCATTCGTAGTTCCTCTGCTGAGAATTCCCTTTTTAGATCTGAACCCCATTTTTTGATAGGGGTATTCAAGGTTTTGGGATCTAAATTCTTGAGCTCTTTATATACCTTAGAGATCAGTCCTCTATCACTTGTAGGGTTGGTGAAAATCTTTTCCCATTCTGTAGGCTGGCGTTTTGTCCTATTGACAGTGTCCTTGGCTTTGCAGAAGCTTCCCAGCTTCAGGACATCCCACTTATTGATTGTTGGTCTTAGTGCCTGTGCCACTGGTATTATATTTAGGAAGTGGTGGCCTGTGCCAATTTGTAGAAGTATATTTCCCACTTTAATTTCTATCAAGTTCAAAGTGGTTGGGATTAAGTTGAGGTCTTTGATCCACTTGGATTTGAGTTTTGTGCAGGGTGACAGGCTCGGATCTATTTGCATTTTTCTACACACTTCCTTCCAGTTGTGCCAACACCATTTGTTAAATATACTATCTTTTTTCCATTGAATGTTTTGGGCCTCTTTGTCAAAAATCAGGTGTTCATAGGTTTTTGGGTTAATGTCTGGATCCTCAATTTTATTCCATTGGTCCACAAGTCTGTTTTTATGCCAGTACCAGGCTGTTTTTATTACTGTAGCTCTATAGTATAGTTTGAAGTCAGGGATGGTGATACCTCCTGAGGTTCTTTTGTTGAGTAAAATTATTTTGGCAATCCTGGCTTTGTTGTTATTCCAAATGAAATTGAGTATTGTTCTTTCAAGGTCCAAAAAATATTGTGTTGGGATTTTGATAGGCAGTGCATTGAATCTGTAGATTGCCTTTGGTAGAATTGCCATTTTTACTATGTTGATCCTATGAATCCAGGAACATGGGAGAGCTTTCCATTTTCTGATATCCTCTTCAATTTCTTTCTTCAATGATTTAAATTGTTTTTCAAATAGGTCTGCTACTTCTTTGGTTATAGTTATTCCAAGGTATTCAATACTATTTTAACTATTATGAAGCGCAATGTTTCCCTTATTTCTTTTTCAGCTCTTCTATCTTTAGTGTATAGAAGGTCTACTGATTTCTTTCAGTTAATCTTATATACCGCTAGATTGCTTAAGATGTTTATCAGCTGTAGCAGTTCTTTGGAAGAATTTTGTGGGTCACTTATGTATACAATCTTATCATCTCCAAATAGAGATAGCTTCACTTCTTCTTTTCCTATTTGTAGCCCCTTAATCTCTTTTCATTCCCTTATTCCTTTAGCTAAAACTTTGAGAATTATATTGAGTAGATAAGGGGAGAGAGGACACTCTTATCTAGTTCCTGAT